>CAHIKZ030004686.1:2085000-2170000 GCA_903632075.3 Acanthosepion pharaonis
TCGTATAGTAAATTTGTTTTAACGGATCCATATATTATTTAATGTTTACTAATTCTACTGGATAAGACGGTAAAGAATAAAAGAAAAGACAGCTGATATATGTTCTCGAGCCGACAATGAACAGATTAAAAAAAAATTGTTTTTTTTATGCTTTTGGAAGGAAGGAATATACAGGAAATAAGTGCTACAGCCGGTGACATTTCATCATCATCTTGTATATAGTGATATATACGTGAAAATATAATTTCTAATATAAGAAAGACCAAATAAATTAAAATAAAAAGGGGAACAGAAAGGAAAGAAGACGACGACGAATAAGAAGAGGAAAAAAGAAAACGGTCAGTCGATAACTTTTGAACACGATCTTGCTTAATGTAATGTAAATAAAAAAATCTCTTTAAAAAAAACAAAGAAAGAAAGAATGAAGAAGATTAAAAATATGGAGGAGAATAAACGTGTTGACACATAACTTTTTGAACGTGTTGCATATAGTGATATAAATCAATAAATATCTCTTTAAAAAAATAAAGAAAAAATAAAGAAGAGAAAGGCCGGCGCATAGCTTTTTGAGCACAATCTTAAAATTTAAATAAAGAATATATCTTTTAAAAACAAGGAAAAAAGAAAAAAGAAGATGATGAGGATAATGATGATGATGATAATGAAGAACAACAATAACAACAACAAAACATCAACATCAATAATGAAGAAATGTATAGTGAATGCGATGAGAATATTGACGAGAGAAGAAAAAGAATATGAATGAATCGAGAACTTCCCTGCGCACAGCTTGTCTATAGAGAGATATAAGTGGAAAAAAAAATATGACGAATTAAAATTTTTACTTTAAATCCGAAGGAAAAACGGGAGCTAAACAAGGAGTAGGGAAGAAAAACTCTACAAGAAAACGATTAATAATACGAAAAAGAAGCATTAAAAAAATTAGAAGTAAAATGATTCCAAAGAATGTGTCGAGAATATTGGTGGGTGGAGGATGTTGCTGTTGCCACATTTAATGATGACGAAAACGATAACAGAACTGAAGATCTCTAATAGAAAATTAAAGAAAATTGTAATAAAATATTGAAGAATGGATAAGATGAAGAAGAAAAATGTTGCCAATATGAAAAAGAATATCAAAAGAGATTATGATAAGGAAGTACAGAGGGGAAATGAGATACATTGTAGGAAGAATGAAGAGACATGAGAATCTTGAATGTATTAGCAAGAAAGAAGGAAAGCATCGCAATAACTAGCAGGACGCTGATGAAGAAGAACAACGCCATACGGCAATAACTAACGAAGACGAAATGCAAGAGACGCGATGTGTTAACAGAAGAAAACTGAATGAAAGCAAAAGGCAAACAAATATCGCTAAAAAGATCAATGGTGATTTGCTCTGCTAATGGAAATCGGAAGATTCTTTGTGCATTCATTAAAATATTATCCTTATTAATATTTATGGAGGAAGATGTTTTTAGTTTCTTTATCTTCTCTGATCTTCGGAAAGGGTCTGCATTTCTGGTTAGATGATGCGAAAGGGTAATTACACTGTAATCTTGTTTTAAGTCTGAGAAAATTGCACAGGATTCGTTATGCTTTTTAAAAATCAGCTCTATCAAAACTATAATAATAATAATAATAATAATAATAATAATAATAATTGTTGTTGTTGTTTTGTGTGCTTGCCTAAAAATAAAATACTTCACTTCCGAATTACACTAAAAATTGTGAGAAAAAAAAACTTAGTCGAGGTCAGACGATACATGGAGTATTAACATTATTATCGCAACTGTTTCGTCAACATTGGGTACCTAGAGAATTGAAGAAATGCGTTTGTTACATGACATGTATTACTTGAGGACAGTGCGTTTAGTCCTAAATGTCGAGTAGTGCAAAATTTCAAAGTGTCTGTATCAGTATATATGCAGACAAAATAAATCTCGAAGATGTATTAACTCGAGAGAAACAGAGACGCGATATTTTTTCTCATGCTCATATTGGACACAACTTTCAATAATAAAGAAAAATCACAGTGGTAAACAACTGAAAAAGTCGATAGTTGCAAAAAAATTAATAAGTTTAACTTATTTTTAATATTTTCTCAGATGAAATCTTAATATCCTATAACTAATTCATGTGTAGCGGGTCAAATCGCTAGCATTATTCATAATAAAATTTTCCTCTGACGTGTACATCACTTTTCTGATTACACCTGTCATTTCTAATATGATTCCTTTTCGCAACAGTTCGATTGGGCAATCAATATCACTTTTCTTTATCTAGGTTTCCATTCTGTCCATCACCACACCAAGAGGCACGATTGTAACCTTCTTCCTTTTCCAAAGACTTCGGGCCAATGTACTGAAGATGAGGGAGGGTGTACTGATGACGTAGGTAGCCATAATTGGTAGAAGAAGGATCTTATGGCGGTGACTTACCTCGTCGACCCGAAAGGGTCAGAGTCGCGTGTAAGTTTTGCAAGGGTGTGTGGAGACGGCGAATCGACGAGCTTCTGGCGGACGGTTAATCGGACAGCACTTCGTGCTGATAGAGGTGATGATGTCACTTGTAGCCATTTTTATTGGCTGGTCCTGAGTCTATTGGACTCGTACTACCTTTCTCTGACTGTGTGTGCTTCCAACCAATTTTTGCAACAGTCCTCTATCAAGTGTTACAAGAAATATGACTCTAAATAAACCTTCCTACAACGGAAACTTTGATCTGGAATTGGGATGAAAGCAGTGATTATTATTATTATTATTATTATTATTATTATTTTATTATTTTCTTTGATTTTGGCGTTTACATTTCTTTCCGGGTCCCGCCCAGGACCTAAGGTTAGAAATGGCGTCATGACACTTTCCACTGATGTAAAAAAAAAAAAAAAAATTAAATTACATAGATAAAGCCCTTCGTAAGGTGTGGACTGTACATGTCAGAACAATTTTTTGTATCTCCTTGAGGCATGGACTTCCAGGAATCCCTTCAATCTGCAATCTTTTCCAACCAGCCAAAGGGCTCCAACTACAATAGGGATTGTTGATGTTCCCATATGCCACATTTTCGAGATTTCTATTTCAAGGTCCCCTTATTTTGACAACTTTTTGAATATCTTCAAAGATACATTGCAGTCAGCAGGGACTGCCATGTCAATAAGGAGGCACCATTTTTGTTTGTGGTCTTTAATAACAATATCTGTGCGGTTGGTTTGATTGCTATGTCAGTGTGTATTGTGTAGTCCTATAGAATTGTAACAGGTCCTATCTCCGTAACCGGGTCTGGGTGGTGTTCATACCAGTTTCTTTCAGTTTCTTTTCCGTAGAAGTTGCAAATTTTCCAGTGCAGATATTGGCCCACTCTGTCATGCCGGGTTTTATATTCAGTGGGTGCCAATATCGTGCAACCTGATACAAGATGATCAATCGTTTCTGGATATTTATCACAGAATCTGCATTTTGGGCGAACACAGTATTTAAGTATATGTGTTTGATAATTCCCAGTTATTATTATTATTATTATTATTATTATTATTATTATTTAATTTCCTTTGAATTTCCGGTTTGTGATTATTTCTTTCAGAAATGGCATCATGACACTTTCCACTGAACAATTAAAAGAACAAAAACACATTACATAGCTAAAGCCTTTCGTAAGTTGTAGACTGTACTCGTGAGAACAATTTTCGGTATTTCTTTAAGGCATTGGCTACCAGGGATTCCTTCAATGAGTCTACTGGAATATTTTCCAATCAATCCGAGGGCTCCAACTACAACTGGAACTGTTAATGTCCTCATGCGCCACATTTTTGACATTTCGATGTCAATAAGGAGGCACATTTTTTCTTTGTCGGGGTGATCCTTCTTCTTCTTCTTCTTCTTCTTCTTCTTCTTCTTATTATTATTATTATTATTATTATTATTATTATTATTATCTTTTGATTATTGTTGTATACACATTTCTTTCCGGGTCATAACCAGAAGCCTAAGTCATTTTTGTATTAAAAACAAAAAATAAATTAAAGTCACACACATTTACATAGATAAAAAGCTCTTCGTAATATGCGAACTGTATATGGGAGTTCCTTTTTTTTAATTATTTCTTAAAGACATGGGCTACCATGAATTCCTTTATTGAGTGTATCGGAACCTTTTTCTATCAACCGAAGGGCTTCAAATACAGCTTGAAAGACTGATGCACTCATGGGACACATTTTTTTTAAATTTTCACTTCAAATTCCGTATATTTATATAGTTTTTAAGGTCTTCAATGATACATTACAATCTGCAGGTATTGCCATGTCAATAAGAAAGTACATTCTGTTTTTGTTGACTTTGTCTTTTGTTTGGGCGATTGGATTTGATTACCACTATTATTATTATTATTATTATTATTATTATTATTATTATTATTATTATTTAAGCATTCGTATATTATCAAGTGATGCCGGTTGTTTCTCCATTGAAGTAATCTCATGTTTCCTTAAAGGTTATCCACATTCCCCAGTTTCCTTGGAGACCGTAAAAATACCATGGGATCTGTACAGTCTGAATTCTACCTCGAATCACTTATGTCTCTTTCCTAGCTTTGGTACTAGTTTCATTACACCAACAAAGCTCGACCGTAATTGTTAGTTTGCACACTATTCCCAATTCCCATATCAGTTCCTGGTGTTCTTTTCAGTATATTTGCAATTAGATTAACAATATTAGCCTTAGTGTTGGTTTAATTGCGTTATTTTATCACTTCGCATATATTCGCTATCTGATTAAACTTTCTTCTCAGCTTTGACAATTTTTCAATCTTGGTAATTCCTAGATGGAAAGTATTTTTTTTTGTCTTCCAATATTACTTTCTTTAGTTTGTTAATTTAATCTATTTCTCTCCCATTTCACTTGTTTATATATAACTTAAGATTTGCTTGTGTGTAACGTCATTCCTTTTTTCAGGTTTTTTCTTCATAGGAATTTGAGAACCGCTTGCTAGTTCACGGACCGCGAAACGGTTGAATCGAGTACAGCGTAAAAAGATGTTTCCGGTCTTATCAGGAGAGAATACGCTACGATTCAGCGCTGCATCCCGACGGAGTTTACTGAACACCAGAGCGGGGTCATCACATAGTTCAATGGCTTTAACGTTTTTCGACTATTTGGCATTTTTATGGAGATCCTTTTTCTAGCGAATCAATTTCACGAGCCAGATCCATTGGCTCACCTTTTCAGTTGCTTAGGGATTTTCCTTGATATTCTCTGCGAGATTACCATGAATTTTTACCATCTCGGCAAGCGCGCAACTATGCGCCCTTTGTAGATAAGATAGAGAGAGAAATGTTAAACCTCTTATCTTGCATCTTCACATCCCACCTCCATTTTCTTGTACGGATATTGTCAAAATGTCACCAGTAAACGGGTTGTCTCCATGTGGAACTAACAGATGAACTTGATGAACAAGATTGCTCATATCACACTAGGTTATCAAATCTGTTTTATGGCTCAGTGCTGCTGGAGAGAATATTTGACAGAATTTGGTTTTACAATCGAACAGAACGATTTTCTTTCATTTGTCGATCGCTTCATTAACTGTAACTTTTTATATGCGAAAAACCTTCCTCTTGGCACACCAGGGTACAAAATCTGGTCAATGGTTGACTGTTATTGGAAAGAAGTTTTGTCAGAATATGTTTTACAATAGAATAAAATGTGTATTTTTTTTTTGTTTTGTCGATGACTTCCTTCTCTGTAAGTTTTATCTTTTTTGTGCTAAAAAATCTATTCTATATTTCTTATGTAAAAACCTGTTTTTTTTTTTTGCTCCATATTTCTATTATTTTTACGATATTCCTTTGTCTATGTTTACTCAAAATAGCAAGGTAGATCATTATTGATAGGTTACTTCCACATCGTTCTGTGGCCAGTATACCCTTCTGCAGACCATCATAAAAATACGCGTCTTATACATGTCGCCGACCGACTCATTCGTATTGACAAACAAGGGGATACCTGCCAATCAAGAAGCATAAACCCGTTATGAGAATGACAAAATTATCTGATGCATCATTATTTTTCTACATCATTATCTTCACTGTGAGATCCCACCAAACTCAGAATAAAACCAACTTTGCTACTGGCATACGGAGAGATTGGTTCTCTTAAGACTATGAGCTGATCTACATCATCCTATAAAATGTGGACCGTAATTGAATGCTCATTTTCATTATTAGAATGGACTGATATATGAAGAAATAAAGAAAATAAAATTAACTGTTAAATTTTTAATACAAATCAAACACAGCCATATGTCTGAACGTAGATATTTCTTATAGTCACTCATAGATGATATAACAATGTTTAAAACTTAGTACTTTTTAATATTAAAATGAAATAGATATCACATAAACACATACACGCACACACACACACACACATATATATATATATATATTTGTAAACAGTTGCTATTACTGCTGGTAATGCAAGACTCTCCAAACTGGATTAAGTTCTAATAGGTTAATTGTAAGATAGAATGTCCTATTAAATAGCTATTCGTTTCTTTTATTTCGGATTACAAAAACGAGCAGACAGTTCGATAAAATCTGAAAGAGATGATGTGCTTCCTTCCAACGGCTAATTTCATATCGCTTGTCAGTGACACCTCGCCGTGCCCGAGCGGTCTAAAGCGATGGTTCAAACGGTAGTCTCTGCTACAAAGGGGGATACACGTTGGAACCCAGCAGGAGAGCATATTTTCTTTATTAAATCTCTCAAATTCACAATGTCTTTTTAAGAACAAGGCCTCTAATGAAACATGGATATACCCAAAATAATTCTTAGAGCATTATGATATATATATATATATATATATATATATATATATATATATATATATATATATATATATATATATATATCGTAATCATACAATAAGGTAATCACATGGAATTTCAGAAGGATAAATATTCAGGGAAGCGCTCTATGTCAAAAGGCAGAGAAAAAATATTATTAATTAAATAATATCAAACACTTAAAACCCATAGGTGATAATTATTATTTTCATGAGAGCTTAAAAACAGCTCTCAGGATTTGGTTGTAGGTCTTGAAGATTGAGACCTGCTTTTTTAGATCTTTCATGAAATAAAAATATTACCTATGGGATTTTGTGAAATCTAATTAGCGAATGATTTATGAGAGGATAGAGAAGAGAAGAAAAACAAATGTGGCGCGGTGTACTAGAGAGACTAATGATAGCAAACCCTAGCAAACAATCACGCTGTTCAAAGAGAGACCTTTTGTGAGATTTCATATAAATTGACTCTAGTAATTTAAGATGAAATAAAAAGTTTGTCTGGTAAGACTTGCATCACGTTATTGTTTATATTCAAAGAGGATATTTCTCTTCAGGACAGTGTGTGTAGACATTATTCGAAGAAGTTTGCGCTCCGAGAATGTTCGGCTGTTTTTAATGATTTTATTGGAAATTATTGTAAAAAGTTATGTGCTATTACAAAAGTTAATAATATGCTGAAAAGTAGGCATATATTGCATTCACGAATGCCGACGGTAAATTATGGCCGTGTTGATATTGAAGTTGGTTTCTGTTGAATTTTCATTATAAAGTTGCAATTCACACCCTTTACAGTAATACGATACTTTTTTTTTTTTTAAATGGCTAATAAATTAGCCGAAAGTATTCGGAACGAAAAATAATTTAGAAAATGCCTTCATTCGTTATAATCGAAGATATAATCTTTTGTACAGGAAACCAAATGTAAATACATAGCAGAATTACTTTGTCGGACATTTTTAATAAAACGTATATTAAAAAGAAGGATTGCTGCACAAATACATAATTGTATACATACATACATACATATATATATATATATATATATATATATATATATATATATATATATATATATATATATAACAGAATGAAAATATAGGTAGGAATGCGAGCAAGCGATTTTATGCCAACAAATATAAATACTGTAAGAAAAAAAAACAGTTATCAATTTTAAGTAACAGAGTTATTTTGTATATATATATATATATATATATATATATATATATATATATATATATATATATAATAAAAAGGATGCCAATGCGATAAGAATCCATATTTTAATTATATTTTAAAAAACTGACCAGACTGCTTACTCTCATTTCCTGAAATTCAATTTCTATATCCATTGAGACACGACATGTTTTTGTTTGACACCCTTGTTCCCTTCTTGTGTTTTGCCTCATCTAAAATATTCTTACACTTTTCAAACTGACTGAATCACGCGTTCCTATGAAGTAATGCCTGTGCCACAAATTCTGATTCTATTAAAATTGTCACAATCAATTGCCTGAATTTAATAAAATGCAAAATTGCCTAGCAGTTGAAAAGTAAGAGAAATGCATAGATTTCAATAACGTCAGCTGATAGAATCCGTAATCTATCTGATAATATATGCCATCTTCAGTTTCTTGCTCATTGATCTGTTACGTACTCAGTATGAATGACGGACTAAGTATTGCTAATGAAAAAAAAATGAAATTAAGATCAATGAATACTTTTCGAACAAAAATGATATTATTTGGTAAAGCTTCATTTATCAAGTTATTTTTATGCGCCCTAAAAGCATTAATGCGTATGTGATCATGACTCTCCTCAACTTCCTATCTCATGTAGCAATATTCATGATTTTTCCTTTGTTGTTTCCATTTCCCTTTAAACCTCCTTATTGTTCACGTGTTCTCTTCCTGCTGTTTTCAGTATTCAGATGTAACACTACATCTTTCCTTTGCTTTAAGTTGTCTTTTCATCTGCGAGAAAATTGTCCCGCAATCCTTGTTTTATTAGAGTATCTAAATCACAAAACAGTTCAACACTCTCTTTTTTTTCGCAATGAAATGTTCTTATTTCTAATTATTTTCATTGGTAATTTGCAACTATACAAGGTCCAAAAGCCACTCAAGTTAGAGAGCTACAGAAGAAGGTTGTTGTACGAGTAGTAACCGTAAGCGGTACGAGGCACAGTTTACGATATATCTGAAGAAGATAATGCTTAAAACTAGACTTGAGGAGGATAAACAATTTAGTGGTCGGAAAACTTCACGTTGGGAGACGGCTTCACAAATTAGTGGATCGTGGGACGAAACTGTTCGAGGGGAATTTCCTTCTTACTAATGGAAGACAAAACGAATGACAGTGGTTCTCTTCAACGGTGTAGCGTGTCATAAGTCTGATGGTTAGATTTGTTGGAACTAATGAATATAGATCGTTATAAAACTTTTCAATGGAAACAGCGAGAAGTTAACAAAGTTTCGTCTATGGGACAATGGGATATAGGGCGGAAAATAAACCAGCACCCACAAAAATGCAGTGACGATTTGGAAATCTGTTTGCTTGATTTATGGAAGTCATATTTCCTTATTCCAATTCGTATTTCCAATTTCTTTTACATCGTGTTTAAAGGACTAATTATAAGTGTTATGTTAATTTACCCACGCACGAATGGACTCTACCAGCTATAAATAGGAGCAGGTACTGCCTTTTAGAGAGGTAAGTTTCCAGCAGTAAGCTCTGACAGTCTGACCTAACATTCTTGCTGTAACACTATCGTTTTATATATTTCCATTACTGTTTCTGTTAATATATTTAACACAAATTCTCTCTTTGTGTCTTTACTTCTGGCCATAACACGGCCACAAAATTAAGTATAAATTAGAAGATGACATAATATATGTTTATCAGTAAAAGATGAGGCCAGAAGAAAAATTACGAGTCATGTATACTAAGATCACACAAGTATAGAAATTTAAATATTTCAGACATCTTCTAACATACGACGGAGAGAGTGACATTGAGTTACGAAGACATATTAGGATGGCTAAAAATGCATCCCAAAAGCTAAGCAAAGTATTAAGTGACAGAAAATAAATAAAAAGTATACTGAACTGTTACGTGATATCTGCCCTACTGTATGGCAGCGAATAACTGGACAGTCTCCTCAAAGATGGAGAAGAGACTTGAAGCAAGAGAAATGTGGTTCTACAGAAAGATGCTGAGTATAAAATAGACCAAATATGTGAGCAAAGACACATTTGGAGAAAATGGAAACAAAAAGGAAAATTATATTTAATATCAGGAAAAGCTGTTGAAATTTCTGGAACAAGTAATGCGAATGGAGGGCTTGGAAAATATGATACTCACGTGACAGGTTTGTTTTGTTTTGTTTTACGGCATATCAACATCAATGGTTTATCTAATGCCGACAAAATTTTTATTGTGCCAATTTTTTTTTTTTTTTTACAAAAAGATAATGCTGGTAATATTTTTCCTTCAAAAATCTATTTCTGGATATATATTTTTCAAAAAATGTAGAGCTAATATTTTTTTTTTTTTTAATCAAAATTGTATTGCTTTTTTTTTCCTTTTTTTTTGCAAAAATGTAATGCTGGTAATATATTTTTTTAAATGTTTTGCTGGAAATATTTTCTTTAAAAATGATTTGCTGGTAAAACTTTTTTTAAATATATTGATTTTAATATTTTTTAACTCTATTTCCTGGTAATAATTTTTTCTTCAAAAATTTATTGCTACAAAATATTTCTGGTATTAACTATTTGCCCATAGCTGGGACCCTAACAGGTGCTACCACCCCGGGTCAGGGTGGACCTGTGAAGACCAGGAATTAAGAGGTGGTTCCAAGCTCCTCGAAACCTCCTGATCAGAGGCCTTTACACTAGGACGTACTTTATCGTTTTACCCAGAACGCAGAGGTAGTTCATCGTTATACCCAGGAGGACTCAAAGGACAGATTGAGGGAAAGAGGAAAGCCGCATGTAACAAACTAGATGAGATTTAATAAATGGATGCTTGAACAGGCTTTGTGAGAAATAACAAAAAGCGAAAATTCATTAAATGCTACAAGGGACAAGATATGGACATGGCATATAAAAGAAGGTAGTTAACTTTCTTTCAAGGATTTAAAAATATAAAATTTAACGATTTCATAGGGTGACTTAAAAGGCAGAGGATAATTTCAGTGACTTCAGGTAATAGACTTCATAGTTAGTTAAGTTCTCTATTTTCTTTCTGAGAGGAAATAAATGAATCTCGCCGGACACCAGCTGTACTTAGATAATGGAAAATCGACATTTGGAGGTCATGACGTAATGATACTAGAAAGGGACGGGTGCTTTATCGCCAAGTACAAGCAAATAGAAAAGATACGATTGCAAACATGTAAATAGATGCAATTAAGAAGGGCCGACTGCATTACATACATCAATTATTTGTGTTTATATGACTGCGTAACAGCCGACTAGTCGGTGTGTCAATGCTAAGCTAATGTAATCGCTAAAATCGTCTTTAATTGGTACCCAAAAATTAGATGTGGATTTTATATCCATGGATGAATGTCAGCTGTCAATGAGTCTGGTTTTCTTCTGAATAAAGCGTGCTGTTGTGTACGTGTAGGTCATTATTCTTTGGAAATGAAAGCAACAAGCTAAACAAGCCAGTGGAAACTGTTAGATTGTATCGGCTAAGATTTGTTGGAGAACTGTGTGTCTTATCATTCAATTGAAAGTTACTTTGTCTAATCTCGCATTACTTAAGACCAGGTGGTATACCTTCACAGGATCGTAGCAGCCGGCGGTGGGGGGGATTGGTTACCCCTCAATTTTTTTTTCAAAATTTAGTATTTTTTACGGGGTTTTATTTTAACAAAATACAATAAAGAAAGACAAAAAAAAAAAACTATCAAAGCAAGAATGTACAGATTTTCTAAGAAAATTTTATTTTGAAAATAGAGTAATTCATAATTCATACTGGAATCAAGATTCATTTAACACGATGACGAGTCCAGAAATTCATTAGGGTCTAAGGGGAACCATAGGTAAGGCAGCAGCTGTAGTAGTGGCTTGTCTTGAGCAAGGTAGCCAGACAGAACCCAACATTTTCCAGGCTGTTTTGAATTCAGTGTTTTCCTTCTTTAGGCAGGTTACCACCCAAGGCTATACTACTAAGTCTGACTTGCTATTTTACCCGTAGCTAGGGAGTGAAAGTGATAGAACGCTAACTGGGCTCTCTGATTCCACAATCCGAACCGCTACCCATTATTCCACCGTACCTTCTCGCATGTATACGGACACAAAATGAGTAAATACACAAAACAGAAAGAGTGCTAAGTAAAGAACGTATCTTCTCACCGAACATATTCAAATGTTTCCGTTTGGCAAATATAAAAGAACAAGAAATAACACGAGTATTTAATACAGCTGATCACAATCTTAACAACGCAAGGCGCATAGATAATACATTGTTCATGTCAGCTCAGCAAGAAAGTAAACTGCACCAGCACCTAGACAAGTTAGTAAAGTAAAGCGGGAAAAAAGAACTAAACATCAATTGTAGGAAAGTAGAATGTATAGTAATAAGCGATGGAGACAATCCATGATGTGATCTACCAATTGACGATATCAAAATCAAACAAGTACAGATGTTTACATAACTGGGAAGAGTTTTAACAATAGTCGAAAACATGACTCTAAAATTAAAAGGTGCATTGAAATACTGAAAGATGCTTCCCGAAAGCTAAACAAAATCTTATGACACAGGAACATTTCATTAGAAACAAAGTTAGGAATTCTGAACTGCCATATATTATGAGTCCTCATTATATGGAAGTGGATTTTCGTCATTTTCCTCAGAGGTGAACATAACGTAACAGAGATGTCCTTATTTAGGATGCTGAGAATACTATGAATGAAGGTTCAATGCATCGAGAAGACTTTAATAAAAATAGAAACAAAAAGAACACTTATAGATAGAATCAGAAAGATAGATTATTTCGTTTTTTACAGCTTATCAACCATATGCAGGTTATTTAACGCCAGAAAATATTTTTAGATTGTCTTGGAGATAATAACGATTTAGTGATACAAGTCTCAGTAATAAAGCCGTAGCTGGTAGTTGAAAAAAGAAGATTCATAACTTTCCCTATAGAATTCGTGTGTAAGTTAATATAACGAACCGAACCGGAATTGGAACACGAATCTCTGATTGACAATTGCGAACCATTAACAATTACAACACCCGCACATGCAAGCTTTCAGCATCTGATATTCTCAAACGGTCACCCACGCAGGCTCGACGTTGCTTAACTTCGGTGTGATATGGCTGCAAGCCTAAAATCAAAATGAGAAAGTTGAAAGTTCTGGAATATATAATGAGGAAAAACGACATTGAGAATTTGACACTCACAGAATATACTGAAGAGGAACTTCTGTAAATGAATGATAGAACAGGGAGTAGGGGATACTAAAACGATAAACCTATGTAAGAGCTTCAAATCATAGGAAGTTGTGGAGAGACATAAACACTCACGTCTTGAAGGAGCATGGCAAATCGAAGAAGAAGTTTTTTTCATAAATTATAAAATGTTTTAATTTGTTTGGGTATTTATTTATATTTAGGGTTGAGGAATCGGAGAGCCGAGTTAGAATTCCAGTCGTATCCATTTCATAAACTTACGTGCTAATACCCTTGGGAAAGCTATGAAGCCTATTCTTCCCCCCAGCTATAGGTAAATAGTAGGGCAGACCAGATTCTATAGCCTTTAATGGCAACTAGTCTACCGCTGAAAGAAACGGCAACCTACTGCGGGAAAAATACCTGCCTCGGCAGTCATGTATCGAAATGGCACATAACTAATTAATTTATATGATGAGCCATTATATCATATACTTTATTATTCGGAACAGCGTAGCCATCTTGGATGTTTTGCTCAAAAGATTTCGCCCGAGTAACCTTCGACCTTCTTAAGGATTTTATCATCTAACTCGGAATTTTGAAACGAACACAGTCTTCAATCTTCTTTGTCAATAGTCCTCATTCCGCTTTCCATCCTGACGGGATATTTTTTTATTAGCTCAAGATTGTCTGTGAGATACAACTCAGTGGCGATTATCGGCTTACCTCTACTAAACTAGGGTAAGTGCATTTTTACAAATACCAGACACAAGGAATGAAGTCCTAACTGCTTAGCAACCAGATATGTTTTAACTAACGCTTTAACAGACTTAAGATCGAATGGATATTCATACACTACTAGCACTTACGTCAGGACACATGTATTTTCTACGTATAGACGTATAATTTAACGACTGTGTCGTCTAAGAAAAACACAGTTTAATGGATTAAAGAGTTGACTGAAATATGCCACGTAAATAATAAAGTAGCTAATCAAATGTTATAATATAATTTATTCTTTTTAAATACGGTTTGATAATATTTGTTGAATTCTGTTAAATTATAGAAACAGTTTCTGATATATTTATCTATTCAATTATTAAACAATTTGGCCTAAATCGGTTGTTTCTCAAGCTACGGTCAGGATCGAACACGTGCTAGAAATAATGAATCAAGACGGTAGTATGCTAATCACTTCTTTACGGTGGAATATCCAATCTATTTACTTAGATTTAAAGAGAGACTAGTAATGAATTTAAGCAATAACAATTTAGTGAAACGGATATTTTAGCGATCATGTTGAGAAGAGTATTACTTTTTGCTTTAAATATCAGTAAGCTTCTTTTTTTTTTAAACAAAATGTTTTCTACCTTCAAGAATTTATAGAGATGACAACATTAATTTACATTATTTGGAATTATGATATTTTTTTTATTTTTGACATGAAAAATCAGTTTGCTTCATACCAGACGAGTAGCAATTTAAAATGGTTTAACAAAACTACAAGAAAAAAATGTAATTTTACATAAACGGATGCATGACTACAGATTTTATCTGATTTTCTGCATTAGAATCATTGTCTTCATATCACAACGAAAAGAGTCTTTTTTTCTCCTATTCTCTATTTTATTTATAACTTTGTTTTTGTTGTTTTTACTGGCGTTTCGGTTTAGAAAGCAATGAATTTTGCCTATTAAAGTGAGCACAATTCTTGATGCAAAACTACAATATTATAACATTGCTGAGTAAATCTTATGTTGATCTTATTACACGGAAAATGAATGTAATATTTGTTATTTCTGCTGTCAGAGAAAAAAGGAGTTCGCCTAATAATTCACTCGTCTTGGTTGTATTCGTCAAACGCCGTGAAAGCAATAATTCCATACCGATATTCATTGCACCATTCCGTATTATATATATATATATATATATATATATATATATATATATATATATATATATATATATAGAGAGAGAGAGAGAGAGAGAGAGAGTAAAGGTAAAGGTGGCAAATCTGTTGATATATATAATCCAAGTGTACAGTAATAATATGAAATATCATACATGTTATGGTTTATCAATATATATATATATATATATATATATATATATATATATATATATATATATATAAGTGAACATTGAAGTTAACACTCAGAAGCGACAGGCTGTTTCAGGCTAGACGCGAATGTTCTTGAACTTTCGGCGCCTGACGATTGCGCCTATCATGAAACAGCATGTCGCTTCTGAGTGTTAACTTCAATGTTCACTGTTATATTCTCATACGCTCTATCTCTGTTATTAAGCATTTTAATCCCATAAATATAGCACATCTTAAAACTATATTTCAGCATATATATATATATATATATATATATATATATATATATATATATATTTGTCAAGGTCAGGTAAAGATATAAAATATTTACTACTAAATAGGAAAAACGAAATTTAATGACTAAGTGAAGACATAAACCAATATTTAATTTGCCATTTAAGCATTTAAGCATTATCTAAACAAGAAATTAATAAAATAAAAATCAATAAACCTATATTTTCAAAACGTACGAAAACAGACAATCTTCGTGAAAAAGTAACCTAAAAATAGGCCCTGTCTAAAATAATATTGTTACATTTGTTTTGACATTGATAGCTGAAAAACAGAAAAAAGGTGGTAAAAGAAATTGTGAGAAATTATATGGAGACAAGGAAATACGAAAAATCAGAAATAGCCACGTCATTCTACACATGTGCTTATACACACACGTGCAGTTGTACACACACACCGCACATACATGCATACACGCACACACACAATGAAGAGGAAGAAACAATCAACCTAACACGAATATAAAACGCATGAATTGTTATTTTTAAATTAATATAAAAATAATTAAGTTGAGGAAATCCGCAGACAGTTGCTGATACATTCTGACGAGTGGGCGGAACGATTACAAAAGTTTCGTTGACGAAACTCTTGAGTCCATGTGCTGAATATATTATCAATCATCAAAGAAACAATGCACTTCTTTTTGTTGCAAATTTTAACAGCATATATAAATATATATATATATATATATATAAAATTCTTTCTGTGCACACACCCACACACATATATATATACATATATATATATATATATATATGTGTGTGTGTGTGTGTGTACCGCAAGAATTTTTCAACAAGATCTAGTCTACACATTTCTGTCGATACACAGCATAAACAAACTCAGATTCCATAAAAAGATATACCATTGACAAGAAGGCGTCACTTCAGTAGAACAAAATCGACAGTGTTTTTTTTTTCCCCTATTTATCTGAAGTGATAAACTGGTGACAGAATCTTTAACCAAATGAGTATATTGCTACACACTGCGCACGTTTCTGTAAAAGACTCAAATTCTGCGTTGTGTACTTCTAAGTAAATAACACTGACAAAAGAATTGCTTCGAATTTGATTGAACTGATTACTCCATTGGAATATATAACTAGTCTACTTTGATAACAATTGTGCTATGGCGAGATGCCATATTTATTACAACGTTTCGGTCGTTGTACGTTACGGCCTTCTTCAGGTGGTTGGAATGTCGAACTGAACACTTTATTTCGTTCACTGGAGTAGACTCTTCTAGTTTCATGTGCGATGTTTAATGGACGTCAGTTGTCAGTTATCTCCTGTTAATTCCCCTCTCCAAGTTCTCCACTGCCTTAACTGGGTATTTAACTCACACGCTTTGCGTCCTGTCACTGGATCCAACTAACGCCTTTATGCGCTGTGCCATGTGTCCTGAAGAAGGCCGGAGCGTACACCGGTCGAAACGTTGTTATAAATATGGCGTCAAAGATGAGGAGAATAGTCCGAATAATGTAAATAGTCTGCATAATACCTCATCTCAAAAATATAGACAGATACCAAATAAGTCATTGGATACTGATATATCCCTTTTCCGTCGATTCGCATAAATATCGTAATTTAAAAGAGTTAAAAATAAAATGATGTCACATCATGTAACTTCGCAGTGTATTCGGGAATATATTTTTAAAAATGTAATATTATAAATGTTATACTGCCATGACACATATTTGTTACATGCTGAGCTTAGCCTAGTTTGGAACAATGTTGAAAATGATGCCTGTGGTGACGGCTGACCGAACTTATGTTTAATCAGAAATAATGGTCAAACTGACAAGCACACTAATCTTTGAGAGTTACAGCAGAATTATCTTTGTTTATTATACTTACACAAATATGCAACACCTCGTAAGAAATTAACTCACGTACTCTGTATTATTGGTCAACAATAGTATCGCCTGAACCATTTGTGGCACCATTTAACGAGGCAGAAAAGGAAAAGAAAGAAAAGAAGGCAGAAAGAAAGGAGAGACGAATCATGGGTGATAAGCAGAACACACACACGGCTAAGAGACAATGGATATTTTGATAAGCAACAAATGGCGAAAGAGTGTCATTACAATGACAGGGAAATTCTGAGTAAAAAGAAAGGGAAAGAAAGAAAGAATCAGATATGTTTTGGCGTCGGCTGTGTTATCTAAGGATATGAAAACAAACTATTGGTAGGAGAAGGCATCTTATTATCAACTACAGACCGACTGGCCAAAGAAAAATTCAAATGAAAATGATATTTCGATAAGTGACGAAAAACAGGCAACTAAAAAGACTTTGGACAGATAGGAAAAATTAATTGTATCAAAAGCCACGCACGACTGACCGAATTCTTTCGACGGAACATCCTTGGCCTGCGATAATAAAATTATGTTATCAGAAATATGTACCGAAGGGGAATGTATGGGAATTTAGAAATGCCTTTTCGGGGCGACGTTGGCCGTGTTAAGAAGACCACCCATTCTGATAATTGGCGATAAAATACCTGACGAAAACCACGTGTAGAACAAGAGTTATGACCGCCATTGTTCATATTGTCCCGTTTGTGGCTAGAGAAATGATAACGGCGATTAAAGGAAGAAAAGGAAAAGAAGGGATAATTTTTAGTTAAGCAAGATATTTAGAAATGTCTTTTCAGGGCGACGATTTGGCCGAGTTAGGAAGTCCACCCATTCTGATAATTGGCGATAAAATACCTGACGAAAACCACGTGTAGAACAAGAGTTATGACCGCCATTGTTCATATTGTCCCGTTTGCGGCTAGAGAAATGATAACGGCGCTTAAGAGGAAGAAAAGGAAAAGAAGGGATAATTTGTTTTAGTTAAGCAAGATATTTTTTCTTCATGAAACAAAGCCGCGGATTCGTCCACGCCCGACTAAGACATCATTGGTCGAGTGGTGATCACGTGACGCACGAAGGAGGCTGTCGTCGCCTCCTCCAGAGTGTAGGTATGAGAAGCTGCTACGAAGAAGTGGGGAGGGCAGTTCACGCCCTCTGAAGTATGGTGAGAAGGTGGGAGTAAGGAAAGGCTCCCAAAAATGGAAAAAAAGTGGAAATACCTAACCAGAGAGGCGGATATATATTCAGAATTATCGAGGAAACCCCGTCGCCGACTAACCCACCCCGGTTTTGGTCGGCGTCCATATAAGCGAAGCCACAACAAGCAGAAATCAGTTGAGTTGAGTTCCAGCAGTTCCAGGAATTCAGTTCCCAGAGTCAATCTCCAGTTGAAGCCGCCTCGCAGATAGCTGACCAAGATTCACGCAAATTCCGGACTCCTCTTCAACCGAAGAACAATCATTTTGAAGAACGACTTAGATCCAGACCACCAAAATAAGTTTTTTTTCGACTTTCGTCCAAAGACACACCAAAAAAACAATTTCTTAGAGAGCAAACAACTTGAAGTGTTAAAACTCGCCTAACGGAAAACAACGTGTCACAATCCATAGAACGGGTCGGGAGATAGACGCAGTCCTATGTATCGAACAACTAGACATAAAGTTTGTTATCCTTTTCTTTGATACCTTGAATTTTTTTGAGTTATCATTTTATTTTCTTTTATGCATATTTGTGCGGTGTCACCTCCGATTGAACCCGATTTGCATTACGGCCCCAACTACTGATAGATTTCGTCTGCCTAAGATCAATTCACAACGTGGGTAGGCGGACTGGAGATCAATGCAGTTACCTTGGTAACCAGGCGTTGGAAGCGAGTTGGGAACGACGAGGCTGATATCAAATCTAACCAGATTCCCATCCGAATCACCAAAAGGTTAGAACGTCACATTTGGGTGCCGCGACCGATACCAAGCCAGTTGGTCGTCACAGGACGAGACAACACGACTGACGCGACAGGCGGACGTCACGTTTGGAGCGGCGACACCCGAACGAAGTAGCGAGGAGCGAGCGAAGGCTGTGTTTAGGAACGTCACAGCTGGCGCTGCGACAAGGACGTCACATATTTCTTAATATTTTTCGCCTATATACTTCATAGTATTTAAGAGTCGATATATTTATATTTTATTTCATAGTATTTAATAAAACTCGTAACAGATTATCATTAAATTAAGTATTAAGATCCATCAGAAATTTTTCAATTGAAAGACCCTGCTCCTTTCATGTGCACCACTAATAAATATGATTATATTAGACTGAATATTTTTATGAAATGACAACACTTTCATAATAGAAGTTTCTTTTTCATGCTGGATTGTTTATAATGAGAAAATGAAAATAGATTTTGTCAGCTGGGTGTAGGTAGATAATCCATCAAATTGAACATTACCATCGAGTGTCCCATAATTGTTCCAAATTAACCCAACCTTTGTAAACTCACATGACATTTCAGATTCAGTTACTTTCCCAGCTACGAAACGTAGCTGCCACGTGCCTTTTCTATAAATATTTCCATGGTAACCCGTCTGATAAGATTCCCTATTTGGTAACCAAACGTTAAGTATTTAGGCGTAGTTCTGGCGTTTCACATATGAAATTATAAATTGTAATCGCAAGTTTTATGCTAATTGTTTCTTTCTTCGCACTAATTAAATTCCATCAACACCGATCAGGCCCCTAATTACGGCTAATCACGATGAACGGGTGTACCATCAAGGAAACTCCGTACCTTGAGAGTATATTGGTCCTCAAACTCACACACCAGCTCAAGTAGAAATCTTATATACAATCCATGGCTAAAGATGCAAGTAAAATTTTCGGCTCCATGTACTTTACTACGAATTCTATCTTCGATATTTATAAGAGCCTGATTGGGCCCAAAATGGAGTACTCTTGATATATTTGGGTGGCAGCTACCCAGACCTCACTTTCCAGCCATGATTGAGTTCAAAAGCGTCTCCATATCCTTGTTAGAGAAGTATTCTCTCTCTGTCTCTCTCTCTCCCTCTCTCTCTCTCTCACACACACACACACACACGCACAAACACACACACACACACACACACGCGCGCGCGGGATGTGGCGAGTCTCTCACTACATTCCGCCAGTACTAACCTTCACGGCTAGAACCCGCCATGGCACTTACATTGTAGCAACGGCACAACACATTCCCTCAGTATTCCATTGGCGAGAAGTAAGTTCCACTCAAACAGATTCTTCCCGCGAAACACTCTCCTGTAAGACATGGTGCTAAGAGGATGATTCCCCGATCACTTTAATCTTCCCCTGTTCAAGTGTAGATTTAACTCCTTCTATCAATTTGCTACTTAACGTAACACTCTACCTCGAGTGGCACCGGGTCTTTTACAGAGAGAATCTTACTGTACAAAACAAAAGCAAACTTCTCGCTTGTGGAATTCTTTTTTTGGTTTCTTGCTTGCCGGTCAACTTTGGTCTTCACAATTTTAAATGCAAAATCAATCGTTATCTTTTGTCTTCATAATTCCTCTTCTTTTATTGTTTTTCTCCATAATAATCTTTTCCATTTTCTCGGATACTTTCGCACTCATCTTGCGTCTCAGGGGCTTTGTTTACTTGATTGAGGTGAAATGATGAAAAAAATAAGTATAATTTATTTTGTAGTTAAAGGAATTATTTCATTCTCTTGATAACCCCAAACATGTCTCCATTTTCTTTTACGTAGCATCCACTAAAAACCTTGCTATACGATAGGATTGTTCAAATAATGTGTTAATTTGGAATGCTAATATTAAGGCCTAAGTTCTGCCCATCCCAGTCTAACTGATGCCTCTATCCTCTAATATTGATGCAGAAGTGGCTGGAAGATTACGTTAGACATGAAATTCGACACCTAGTTTGAACGCAATTAAACTAGAATTGTCGGCACCATTTGTAATTAGGAAATTTCCCTTCATCAATAAGGAAATGCCAATAATAACGCTATTAATCAAGACAGAGAACTTGTAATTCAGGAAAACAGACAATGTTCCAAAGAATGCTGTAATCTGAACGTAATACGTTATTAGTATTCGAAAAATGCCCATAGGAATTCTGAAAACGATGCCTTCAATAATTTCAACCTGTCCCAACCAATGAAAGAAACTTAATAAGAATTCCTATTTTGTTTTACAAAGAACCTAAGCTCAGCATAAAATTTTCTTAGTAATTTAAACGTGAAATCACGAGAAAATATCTCATGAAATATTTGAACAAAGTATCTACGGTGGAAATTGATTTTTTTTTTAATTTTTAAAAAAAATTTTACTTAATAAAAAATTAAAAATAAATATATGTAAATAAAATACATATCTGAATAAATAAAAAAAAATCTGTATATTCTAATTTTATATGCCACAATCTTTAAGAAAGTTAGCGATCATTACTATCCACAATTTCTTTAGCCAAACCCTTCACCGCTATCTATTTTTTGATGCTCGCCAGGGATGTTGAGCGTTTCTTCCTTCTGTCACTTTTACATTCAAATTCTCCGATGAGTATCAGATTTTCCAAGCCCTCTGAGGAATCATTATGTGGCACAGAAATTTAAACTCTTTCTTTCTGTTGTTAAGTTAGATATCCTTTTTGTTGCTATTGTCTTTAGAATTTCGTCGTTGCTCAAATATTCTGTCTCTGGTATTCATAGCGTCCATCTGTGGAACCACATTTCTGTGGCTTCAAGTCTCTTATTCTATCTAGATTGTCCAGCATTCCTTGCCACATCGGAGAAAATATTACTACATATCATTTCAGTGATATATTTTTTTCTAAAGATGTTTTTTTTTCTGTTGCTGAATACTTTCTTTAGCTTTTGGAAGACATTTCTCGCTCTCTCAATGCATCTTGGGATTTCCGTGTCGCCATTTATATCTTCTGTGAATACACTTCCCATATATATCTATATATTTGCACCCGTTTGATTTCTCTATATCTAATCTGCAGTTTACATGTTTGGCTACACCTTGTCCAACCAACCATGCATTCAGGCTTCTTGCAACTGATGTGTAACCCTTCCTTGTCGTTTTTCTTTACTACCTTCAGAAGGAAGTAGCTGTATTTTCTATTCTGTATACACTATCATCGTCTGAATATCTTCTGTTGTTAAGAAAGTGACCGCCAGTCATGGACTAGCTGTGTTAGTTGGAAAGGTCTTGTAAAAGATGTATATTTACTGAACTCATTTCCTATCTGTATGCAGGTGTTTTACTACCAGTAGAGTTTTTGCATTGTTCTAATATCCTTCCCACATACGTTAAGGTTACATAGCAGTTACAATAGTTCTTTGTAACGTTGTATATCAAACACTTTTGCATGATCCATGAAACAAAGGTATGCTAAAATAAATGTTAAAAGTTTTGATGTAAGAGATATTTATAGTCAATAAATACATTTTGTATATCTACAGAAAACAATTGTACATACATATAATTTAAATTATAATTTACTATAAAGACAAGTAAAAAGGTCACTTTTTTCTTATTTAATATTCGAACGAATTTTAATTCTTAAGTTAAAGATTAAACAAGTTCATGTCTAGTTGTATGACCATAACATATCCGTAGAAATTGCCCTATCGCCGTTAAATATTTGAGCTTAACAACTTTAACAAAATATTGCAATAACAATCATAAATATGAATACAGGTTGTTATTTTAAGAAGTGGGTACAAATGACAAGATTTGAAATTATAAACTGTTTTCCATTTCCCTGAAACAGCAGCTAAACACGAGAGTATTATCGCCTCTTCTTTCTTTCTTTCTTTCTTGAGTTCATTTTCTCACTGAAACCAAGAAGCGTCTCTGACATGCATTTTCCGTTTTTCCGCTATCAAAACGGAATAGTCAATTATTTATGAGGTAGTTTGAGGATATAACGGACGGATGTGCTAACGAAAGAACTAAGGTAGGGATACTGCAGAATTATAATAAGGTAATAATATGCTTTAGAGTAGCGATACTCTTTAAATTATTAATTTATTATCAAAAAAGCTAAGTGATGATTATCAGGGGCAGTTGATAATGAATTATTCTCGTAACTAATTCTCTAGGCTAGTGATTTAGACACCAACTGAGAACTCCCTTAGTGTGGCTTTGTGACAGATTAGGCTTGTTTTATAAAATAATGAATTTTCAGGAAGAGACGGAATTAATTGAGGTGAAATCAATAAATAAAAAAAACAACTTTGAAACTGGTTGAGAAACTAAGCAAGTAGAAAGGACCACAAGAGTGTAATCAGTAGAATTTGACATCTCAAGACAACATTACTCGTTGTTACTTTGGAGCTTTGTGAATTATATGAAAAGAAGAAAACAAGTATGTCGATTTGCCCAACCTAACGTAGACGAGTCGCAATAGATCATTTGTAGTTGTTTCTTTAGAAGAAAAGATAAACAAGAATCCAAAGTATTAGTAAACTGTACAAGCAAAATTACTAGCAGCGACACTATGGACGGCGAACTACTGCAGGAACTGTCCAGCTTCAAATACTTGGGAGCAAGCTTGTCAAAAGATCACACATGCAAAAAAGACATTTGCAAACGAATGGCTAAACTACAAAAGATAAAGAAATGCAACCTCACCTTCCAGATCTGTGAAACTTGGACAGTCTTGGTTGATACAGGGAAACATATCCAGGCAGAAAAATGTTTCAGAAAGCTCCTTCGTATCTTCTACTGGGAGCACAAACCACTGATTATGTACAGAACAAGGTCAAACCTCTCGTAGGCCGATAGGAATCTCTCCTCGCCACTATTAAGCGTTGTAATATGTCATATCTTGGCCACAGCACACGGTATAACAGCCTCGACCATCGTGAACGGCACTGTTGAAGGCGGACACAAGCGGAGTCGACAGTGAAAGAGATGTTCTGACAACATCAAGGAATAAACAGACATGACAATGCCAGAAATCCTGAGAGCCACCGCCAACAGATCCTTGTGGAGGAGGGTATTTTTGTTGCTTCAGCCTTTAGATCCCTCCGATGATTAAATCAGTCAACGGTTTAAGGATGATTATGATGACAAATGAAGCGTACCATTGCTGATTTGAGGAATGCTTAACAAATAATAGTGTAAGACCGCTGCCAAGGGAAAATATTAGTCATCACTTTTTCTTTTTAACTTGGCTAACAGTCTAACTCTCTGCCTTCGGGCGGAGAGGAACCCGAACGAGGCTACGCCAAATGGCAGAGTCTCGTTCGGGGTGGTTGACTGCCCCTGAACCCGTTTATGCGGGTTCGAAAAGGGAATATTTTTGGCCGAGCCTACGGGCTCGGAGATCCCACGTTAAACCCGGCCTTGTGGGGGAGGTAGCTAAATATCACTTTTTCTTTTACCTTTTCTTTATGTGTTTTGTCCATTCAGAGATTTTGTGGTCGTGGATCTCCACCATTTCCTGTCATTTGTAACTTTGAGTAAGTGTTGTCTTTTGGTTATCCCACCTAGTCAGTCATTTATACATGCATGTTCGCTTCTTTCCCCTGCCCCTCATACCGTCAGTAGGTCATGTGATTGCCAAATTCGCTAAGCCATTTTCCTCGTTATGTACCCTACAAATTTCAGTTGTATATTTTTGTTTTAATTATAATTTTTTATCGTTTTACTGTTGAACAACCTTAGCATCTAATAAAGTCTTTCCCAGCACATTTTTAGTGTGAAATTCTCTTCCAGTTCCTTGCTTCTCTGCCACCTACAATCTTTAAAACAACTAAATTTAGCGCTAATCGCCATCTTTTCTTTTCTTTTCTCTTCACTAAAGTTTGCTAATTTTCTTTCCCATGTTGAAATACAGGTTTGCGTACGATCACCAAAGTTAACCAATGTTGAGCCTGGTCAGTATTTTGAAGGGTCACAGCTTGAAAATGCCAGATGCCGCAAGCTTGTATGTGCAGGTGGTTTAATGAATAATGATCCGAAATTGTTAATTAGAGACGTGTTCAAATTCCGGTTGGGTTCATTATATTCACATACGAACAAATAACCTTGGGAAAGGCATGAACCCACATTTTCTCCATCACCTCTAGGTTAATTAGTAAGGGTTGTATCTCTAAATTATTATTATCTCCAAAAATATTTTCTGGCTTTAAATAAACTTCAAATTGTTAATAAGCGGTAGAAAACGAACCAATCAAGCGAACAAGCATTCTCTTTCACTCACACATTCTCATTGCGTCTTAGTGGCATTATAGCCTTTCTGGGGGTTAACTGATGCCATTGCTGTTTTCATTTTCTTTAAATCTTCGTTATTACTAGGTGTTTTATATTGATAAATTCTTCTTGAAAGATACTAAGAAAGGTGATCTTGTTAAACCATTGGCGAGGGACGTATTACGAACCTCAGTAGATCTCATATTTTTCTCGTTATTAATTAACCTAAGATTGGTAGGCGTTTGAGTGGTAATGAACAAGTTGATCTCCTTGGATCATTGACAATGGATGTTGATCCTCACCAAGTAAATTTTCAGTTTGATCCGGGCTTTATAGATATAAGTCCTAATTGAGTATTATTTAACAAGTTGACACAGTTAAAACATTTCTAGATTATTTACTTTGATACTCACTAGGTGTCATTATATTTTGATCCGTATCTTATTGATTTAAGTGTAGAAGATATTGTAGTAATATTATTTAGAAAGCTCATATACTTAGTACTTTGAAACGGGAATTTAATCCGATCCTCGTTAGCTGCCCTTGTCATCCCGAAGTTTAACTACACTGAGTTTAGTTTTAAGTTTAATACCATGTTCATGTCTGGACGTAAGCGATCACGGATAATTATTAATTCACTTTGCTCTATTATCTGAGAATTGTCATGAGAAAGAAAATATGGACGGATTTCCCGTCGCTTTCTTTACGGTTTTCGTTTTAGAATAGCCTTTATCTCACGATGTCTGTTACTATTTATCCTTCTGTTTAACAAAGCTGAAGAGAGAATGCCTTTCAAAAGGGCATTTAAGAGAAAGAGATCACGACAGAATAAACCAGAATGTGTATTCGACTCGACGATTCTAGTTTCCCCATCATTAACTGCAACGCGAGCAGATTAGTCACGACATGCTTAATATTATCTTTATAATAAATAAAAATAAATATTTCGAGTAATTCTGGTTTAGATCATACACTTAATATACTTGTTGATGTCGCCATTTTTATAGGTTTGGTTCATGGATTTATATATTTTATTCCTGGATTTAAAAAAACTGTAGAAAGCGAAAAATATTACGAGATAAAAAATAGAAAATACTTAGTAGAATTTGTATATTTTTTTCTAGGTGTTTAAAACGATCAAAATGACTTGATTCTCAAAAGAAATGGCTGACACGACTTTTTGGAAACACATTATATTTTTGAAGTACTAAATATGTGAAAATACTAAACATAATAATGATCTTAATGTAATTCGTTTTGTGCCGCCCTTAGTTTAAATGGCCGTTATGCCTGACGTATAAATAATGCCACCTGAGCGGATATATTTTCGGTCGGTAATTTGATCAGGTCCGGAATTGAGCCGGGGTCCGTCGCCCGGGACGCAGAGATAAAAAAAAAATAGTTAAATATTCTTCTCTTGCTGATAGATTTATTTTACTCATGTGACACTGGAGACTTCTGGGGTTATTGGCCCTCGCTCGATGGCGTTCCTTCGGAGGATTGGCGCGATTGCGTCTCGATTAAAGGACGAGCCTCGCGAAACGGAATGGCTCTTGCAGCGTGTCTCACTGGCGATAGTTCGAGGTAATGCTTTCTCCATCATTGCGGCTGGCAGAGGATTGAAAAAAATTGTTTATAGTTACTTTATTCAAACTTTTTTTCAGTAAATATATTACGTCTTGTATTTCAAAAAATAATGGACTATTCCGTTTTGGTCAGGTGAAAAGACGGAAATGACAGATCATGGATGCTGCTGGGTTCTGTTATAAAATGGAAGAAAGAGGGGAGGATAAGACTGTTTAACGTCTCCTGTCAATAACTAATAAATAATGGACTATGCCGTTTTGATCGAGGGGAAAGACGAACAAGATATATCAGAGACGCTATTTGTGTTCAGTGAGAAAAAAACGAGAAAGAAACAAAGATAATAGTGTTTAACATCTCCTGGCATAACCTTATAAATAATTAATGGACTGTTCCGTTCTGATCGCGTGGAAAGTGAGAAAATTTACACTAGTTGATTTCAGTGAGAAAATGAAAGAAAGAAAGAAAGAAAGAAAAGAAAATAAAGACGCGAAAAAGTGAAGAGTTTAATGTCTGTTTAAATAAAATGTAAAACTTGTCAATATCAATTCTTTTTATTTGACCTCTTTATTTCTTAAAATAGCAACGATCATTCATATTTATGATTGTTATTGCAATATCTTTTAAAGGTTGTTGAACTGAAATATTTAACGATGTGATAGGGGAATTTCTATGCATATTTTGTTATTTCTACACCAATAAAGCTGATTCGATGATTAGCTGAAGAATTAATATTCATAAGAAAATTCAAATAGAATAACCGTGGAATTTTTTCAGATATATCTAGTAAACAAATAAATGGTTGGAAACTCTTATCACAAGCTATCAGGACGAAGCAGGCTTGAATGATTTGATAGGTCTATCATACGATCGCACTTAATTATCATATCGTCATAACGTTGTAAGCCCCGATTGGTGGTATTGGCATCGGTCATCATAACATAAAAGGAAAGATAAGGAAATGAAGAATCCGTTTTCATTTATCAAAAGAGATGTAGCGGACTTGAGTGTCATTTCATTCGACCGGAAATTGCTTAATAGCATTAACTGATTATTAATTATAGAATAACGAAAAAGTTCCTCATAAAACGATTATCTCTCTCGGGTTATTTCGGTGAGAATTTTTTCCTCTTAGTGTCCTCGAGCGGTTGACAAGTTAGGAAAATTGAAATATCAATCTCATTCGCTTCCGCTCGCTTCTTTACTGAAAATTAGTCGGCAAAATTCCCCTTCTATGGGAAATAAAAGTATACCGAATATAGTCTGAACTGATTCAGACTATATTCGGTATGTTGAGGAGGAATATTTCCCGGTGATATATCTAATTAAATTATTACCAAAATGCAGAAGCAGGTCAACTTTAAATTATTCCTCCCAAGACAGCATTGGAAACGAACATAAGGCAAACTGACTGGAATCACACCCGAACAACTGCAACTCTCGCCAAGCACACTCTAGAGTGACGATAAAGGACGCCAATCGTATAAAGAAGTTCTTCGTAGAACCACGGACCTACAACCGGGACCAACATAATAAATTTAGACAACATTACAATTGGCAAGTTTCAAGTTTCAGCCTTGCGATGACAATAAGATAATCATGAAGCAATCTGTTAAAATTGAACAGCCCCTGCGGCAAAGCTTCGTCCGAGTTCCTCTCTGGCGAGGCAGAGAGTTCGACAGAAATAAACAGTCTGGTCGACTGATAATATTTAACAGCACCTCCCCACGAGGGTGTATGTGGCACAAAGGCCGTTTATTGTGGATACTCTGAGCCCGTAAACTCGGCCAAAAATATTACCTTTGAACTCGCCTAAACGGGTTCAGGTAATGTCTATCGCCCGGGACGAAACTTTGCTCTGCGGCAAAGACCTCGTCCGAGTTCCTCTCTGCCGAGGCAGAGAATTCGACAGAAATAAACAGTCTCTTCGACTCTTCCCTTGTGAATCTGTTGACTTGTGAATTTGATCCTTCCGCTGTGGTTTTATGTTAAACTAAGTTAAACTTGGTATAAAATGAGCGCCTCTTCTTAGATTAATATTTAGTAAGCTATTCTAGTTATTCATTACTGTTGAGTAGTGAGCTTGATCCTCCCTGTGAGCCCAATAATTGTAGCCTTGTACCAAATTAATACGCTGAATAAACACTACTTGATGTCGGTTGAATAGTGAGTTGCTAAAAAAAAAAACAATATTTCGGAACTTTGAACGGACATACCAAATACGAGGGTTGGCATTTCCACGGATGGTTTTTATATTTACCATCTACCTACCTTCTACCTACTTTCTACCTACTAAGTCACTGTTATCTTCTGAAGCTATGCGCTCATTGAGACGATGATGTCATTGCTAGAAACATTCTTGGAGCTACTTTTTCGGAAAAGAAAAATTTCAGAAATGTTGCTGGATGTCAGTGTTATCAGTAAAATCTGCAGATTTCAAGACATTTTTCAAATTTTGAAATAACAGAAATTCACAAGTGGAATCGTGTTTGATAAATAAGGTTGACAACCGAATTTTATAATTCATATTTAGTCAGAAACATGTGAAATTCTCATGCATATTTGAGGAATCTCTTTTTACTAATCAGTCTTTTAGAATCATTGACAATGTTTCCCTATTTTTGTAGGTATTCCATCCAAAACAAGGGGGCAAAGCCACTCAGATGCAAGATCACTAAAAGTGAAAGGAACAGAGAACAAAAAAAGAGCAGGATTCAAGAAGGAAGGCGATTTCGATTAACATTATATTTCATTTTTTCAAAATCGTATTTCATTGGAAATCAGGAATCCGAAAGAGATTTCCACAAGCGAGAAGTGCGAAAGACAAACTATTAGCATATAACTTATGATTAAAAGTACCAATTACAAAAGTGATATTACCTGACCAATTTGTCAATCTAGTACTGAGCCTAAATGTTTGAAGCTTAGGTGCCAACCATGAAAGCAATAGTTATTTTGAGTAATCATTCTCTCTACAGACACCATAATACCTCAAATTTCTATGAAGCCCTAAACTTTTCCATATGTACAATTTCTCTGTGGGTGGGAGGAATAACAATAATAACATTTAAAAATGAAACCCCAATGAACATTTACAATGAAATACAGATTTAGAGGAAGGAAATATTTATTTTGCGTAATGTGGCATAAGGCTAAAAGGGGGAAGGCTGGTCTTCAATCTATCTTAATTTAAACTTAGCTAGCTACAATTAATGATCCAAACAGTATTCCTTATACCAAAGCAACACATTCTTACTTAACATTATTACTATAGCGACCAAAATAGCGCAAAGTCTCTATATAGTCTAAACTAGTTCCCATATGTAAATCTTATCTGAGGCGGGAGGTAAAATAACAAAAATGAAAAATTGAAACACCAATGTTAACCAGGAAAGCTAAGCAGAAAGATTACCGTGAATATATTTATAGGAAAAGCAAAGAGAAGATACTTGCTGTAAAAATGTGACTGGAGCTGACATAATAGGTCAAAACCGATTCGTCTTTGGATTTTGTCAGGAATCTCTAAGCAGATAACAGAAGTATTAGACCAGATGTCGCAACAATAATCGTGGCACCGACGAATGGTAGACATATAAATATGCAAGACAGTTTTAGGTGAGGAAAATAAGATATTAATCTTCCTGTCCAAGTGAATGTTCTCCTGTTATTTTTTGTCTTTTTCTCCATTTCTTTTAAGTCTATTTTTCTATTTTCCTATCGTTGCACATTTCCCGTTAAGACATCCATCTTTTCTTTGTTAGTAGTTATTCATAATATTATAACAGTCTATATATTGTGCTCTCCCTTCACGTTATCTGCTGTCGGTTTTACATTAGTTCAATAACTTTATCTGTTATCAACTTCTTTGTCTCGCTTCTCTTGGACGGCTTCTTTTGCACTTAAAATGAGTGGTTTCCTTTAAGTTGGTCTCTTTTCACTCATTGATCTCTTCTGAAACGTTAGATTTGTGCTTAACTACAGCGGCACATGTTTGTTTGAAAATCGATTATTTTTATTTGGATTTTAGTATGTAGTTTAATTCTAGTAAACTAGCTTACGTCGTATTAATTTAACCAATTCAGGTAGTGCATATTTTTATTAGAATTTGAGTAACACCTCAAATTTTGATAGATTGTGTAAAATGTGTTGATGGTAGTGTAATGACAAAGGAACACAGGTGTAGGCTTTAAGAAAGCTTTATTCAACTGAGAATACAAAGTTCGGGTATAATGTCTGTAGGAAAAAAATGATGATGAGGGAGGTCAAAATGTGCAGATCGACGCTCGCCGGCAGACCAGCAATTTTTCTTCCTCTTCGGTCTCCTCCTGCGCGGCTCCTTTTCTCGGCCGTTACACTGGGCAGCTGCGAAACAGACACCAATTCAGCCTACTTCAACTTCCTCTTTGTCTGTCTGTTTGTCAATCCATACATCCAACTCTAACATACGCAGTCCGCCGAATGACTTGTCACTTTTGGTGCAGCTGGCATCCCACTTTTGATGCTATTCCAAGACCGCCAAAATATTCATGTGTGAAAATATCGTCTCAACGAAGAGATAGGCACGCATAAATTGTGTCTTCAATAGCGGCCATATTTCTTTTTGTCATCACTTTGCAGGCAAGACACGTTCCGGTTCGTTTTGAATTCGGGGGTAAGTCATGTCTTTTGTTACAGTGTCCTTTTATAGTCCCATTAAACAAAAATACCTCTCTCAAAGAGGGGAGTAACAAAACAAGGGGGACCTTTCTTAATTATTCATAACAGGTAACGTAAAAGAAAATAACTGTTAGATAAAATAATCGATGGATAAATATGAAATGACGAAGCATTAATTGTAAAATTGCGGAATATATGGTTGTCAGCAAAATGGGCAAACCAGGTTTTAAGTAAAGCATTGAGAGACGTTAAAGAAAATAATGAAGTATCGGATGATGAAAAGTGTTGAAATTTATAAGCTTAGCGTATGTCGATTTTCAATGATTGAACAAGGTATTAGGGAAACAAAAACGCCGTAATAAAAAAGATAGTGATTAACTATTATGCATTGCTCAATATTGTAGAATATTGTACAATTACGTTAGAAATGCACAAAGTTTTAAAAGTTTTACAAGTGGAGAATGATAGAGCCAGAGACGAATGCTAAGATTACCACGGATCTAATAGATGAAGGCATTGAAAAATGAAAAAAAAATATTCAACAAAAAACCCTTACCTAAAAAAGAGGTTATTCTACTTGAACACGTATGATGGAGAAAAGCTCGAGGTTATATAAAGAGTGTCCATAAAGTTCGAGTGCACTTTAAAAAATTTATAACTTTATTTGTATTTACGATAGAAATAATCTGTAAAAATGTTATAAAGTTTAATGTACCTAGTTTTAAGTATAGCTAAAATAACTAATGCGATTTCAGGCATTACTGTAAATCAGTTGGCAAATGTTTTCCACGAACTGCAAAATCATATAACCCTTTTTATTTCTAATGATGGAGGACATGTGGAAACTTAAATAAAATTTCAATAAAAACTTAAAATATATAGATTTACTTATTTCTAATCCTTTTTACAAATTATTTCTATCGCAAATACAAATAAAGTTATAATTTTTTAAATTTCACACGAACTTATGAACACACTGTATATTTTAAAGAGTATATCCGAAACAGAAAAATGCAGTGATAATTCTAGATGACAGCTGAGCTCAAATACTGTAAGAAACGCGTGATACAAAGAGAAAGCCTAGTGGTAAAGGCGCAGGTATTGCTGAGAACAATAAAAGAAAGGAAGCTGATTACAAAAGTTAGACTAAATATCGCTACCGCTTAACTAAATAAGCTTTACATAGATTATTGTAAATGTATTTATTTCTCATTGTACATAGCATTACATTAAACCAAATAATGCCCGCAAATGTTTGTGAACCTTATTTTAAAATAAAATGCCTATCAGTAATTTTCTTTCAAATGACTGTCTTAAATATTTCCGGCGTATTCAAGCCACAAAATCAAGCTCTGAACATTTAAAATGTGCGACATTACAATCCAAATCCCAATCCCACATCATTCACAATGGGTAGCTTGTTCCTCTATTTAATAAATGATATTTAGTTTAACCACTGAGCCATACACTTAATTACCCTTGGGCTGTACAAGACATACTTGCCTGTTAACTACAATTAATTGCACGTACACAGGAAGTTTGATTGGGTGTGATCAACCTCTAGCAGAATTGGATCTCCGGGTAGAATCGAGGGGAGGTTTTCATGAGATAAATGGCATTTAACCCCATCATTGGAGTCTGACAGATTTTTGACATGATAAACACAGTGCCGGCATCATCATACAGCAAAGACTCGGGCATTTATGAACTACACCTAATTGTTCACGCATGATAAGGAACGAAGTACTATAAAGCAGCCATTATTGTGAACAAAGTACATGAGTCTGACATATTTTTAATCACTTCAACAGGAGGAAGGCCATAAATCCGCTAAGACAAAAGGGTTTATTGAAAGTAACAGAATCTGAGAAATATATTATTAAGGAGAGAGGTCAATAAAAACAGATAAATATAAAGAGATATAGATGACAATTGATATTGCATTTAAATTTTGAAAGAATCTTAGTTATCAGCAGGAGTCTGGAAGAGAGTTTCACAAGTGAGAAGTGCTAAAGAAGAGACTGTCAGCGTAGAACTTACGGTTGCAACTAGCAATGGCATCTGTAAAATGATGAGATGTAAATTCCAATATCGTAATTCGCTTAAATCTGTAAAGAATATGTATCAAAGATGAAAGATCATCAGAAAAATGATCATTTTTACAGAAAAAATAAAAAGAAACTAGTTTACGTCGATAGGAATATGACTGAAGCCTAATTGCCAGGCCATGACCCATAGCCATCATATTTTTCAAGAAACTCCAAATAGAGAGCAGAAAAACCAGACAAGACTTGAAATCAACATTAAAGACATGGACAATTGGTAGACTTGTAAAAGTGTATGATAAATTCTAAGAAGATAAATGGTCTATCGTGACACAATAAACCAACTTTCTTAGCAACATTGCTTGTAAGTAATTCAATATAATCTATCGATTTTCTCTCAGTGTCTCTAGAAGGCGAATTTTATCACTCCCCGGGAGGTTAGCATCAGCCATACTGATAGAAAGCAGAGTAAGTTCATTTATTCGATTGAAATAAACAGTAGCGTTTTGGAGGTGTTAAAAATAACAAGCCATTTCTTGCTTCAGTTAATAACAGATTGCATGTCATTTTTAGATCGCTTGCTATTATGACTAACAAACTCCTGAGACTTACAATTAAGACAGGAGTAAATAGATGAGTTATCACCATAGTAGAGAAATGATGCTATCGGAAATATCGTTGATGAGAATGTGGAACAAATCAGATTCTTAAAAAATAATTAAAATAAATTTTAATAATATTTTTTTCCTTTTTAATGGTAACACTAGTTTTAAACTTCTAAGAATACAAATTAAACAATGAAACGTATGAAATCGAAAGCAACTGTACTGATTCAATCAAAGAACACACAATCCGGTACAAGATTTTTTCTTTAAGGATTCCAGCCTTTTATTAATAATGAAAAAATAGTCTAACACAGTCATTTGAAATAATAATCTATCGAAGGCAATGGAATAATATTCTTCCTCAGAAATCATACATTGGTCTACCTCAGGCAATAGAATGATAGCCTACCCTAGGCAATGGAAGGATAATCCCAATGGCGCAATAGAAGACTAGTATAGTGGAGGCATGACAATTATTTTCCGCATTTAATCGAAGGTTCAAAATGCTTTCCATATGTCCACACATATATATGACAGTGTCAATTTCTATTTTTTTTTTTTGAAGAGGATCAAAAATTATCTTTTGGGGTCACCATTAAGTATTTGGAGAAATATCTATTATAATGTGTACATAGGTTTATCGTTATCGCTGTGAGAATTCGGATCGGCTTGCTGAGCTCAAATTTTTGACAAGTTATTCCGGTGACTTTCGCATTAGTTATCTTGGAAAAGGTAAAAAAATCAATTCTTCTCTTTTAATGTGTTAGTTAAATAACAGTGGAGATTGATCTCACTTGTATTGTGTGGTAATCACATTGAAAGATGCATAATTGAATTCAAAACCGGTTCAGCGTAAGGCGGAAAAATTCACCTCGGAAAAGGTATAATTGCTAGTGAGACCGCAGCAGCATCACTAGCGTTCCAGTTTTCGGTTGTAGTAAGAAAGACTCGTTATTAACTGCGATATAAAAACGCCTTGCAAGATAATATTACGATCTTCAAAATGTTTGAATACAGTCCAAAACACACCTTACATTTATCGTCACTTTTACACTTGTAAAATATCCACACATATCCGCTGCATGATTTTCCCTAAAGGATTCCAGCCTTTTATTAATAATGAAAAAAAATAGTCTAACACAGTCATTTGAAATAATAACCTATCGAGGGTAATGGAATATTAATCATCCTCAGAAATCATGGATTAGTCTACCTCAGGCAGTGGAAGGACAGCCTACCTTAGGCAATGGAAGAATAATCCGGATCAATCAATGGAAGACTAGTGAGTGTAGACATGACAATTATTTTCCTCACTTAATTGAAGCTTCAAAATGTTTGAATGCAGTCCAAAATACACCTTACATCTATCGTCAATTTTACACTTGTAAAATATCCAACAATCGTATTTAAAAAGTTAATATATAGAATTTTTTTATCATTCATTCTTATTATTTTCCTTTCATATACTTAAACATTTACTGTTAAATATAAGAAAAAATAGTTTAACACAGTCATTTGAAATAATAACCTATCGAGGGTAAAGGAATATTAATCTTCCTCAGAAATCATGGATTAGTCTACCTCAGGCAGTGGAAGGATAGCCTACCTTAGGCAATGGAAGAATAATCCGGATCAATCAATGGAAGACTAGTAGAGTGTAGACATGACAATTATTTTCCTCACTTAATTGAAGCTTCAAAATGTTTAAATGCAGTCCAAAATACACCTTACATCTATCGTCAATATAATATCCAACAATTGTAAAATATCCAACAATCGTATTTAAAAAGTCCATATATAGAATTCTTTTTTATCATTCATTCAAATTATTTTTGCTTTCATATACTTAAACATTTACTGTTGAATATAAGAAATCAAGTCAATAATCATTGACAATTCGTCAAATAGGAAGTTCACAGAGGCTTACATCTAGAACTATTTCATATAAACAATGATGTTGGTTACATAGTAGAGATCGTAATTGTCGGGAATGATTCCTTGGAGAAGCCTCTGCCAATAAAAATACAGAGCCAAAACAGTAAAGGCGTTGTGATGGCAAGACAGGCTGTCAAAAATGCGAAAGCAAATCTCATTTGAAGGCGTATTCTTTATCTGCGATTCGCCCCACTTATTTAACATCTAGTGATATAAGAGTTCCGATAAAAAAAATATAATAAAAGCACCACAATGTTATGTCTTCATTGCACTGACTGAAGATAACGCAATCAAGAAGTATTATGTCGCTTAGAGGCGATGCAGTCTTACTGAAATAGGTAGCGAACAGATAAGCTACGTATTTAGTACTGGTATTGAACCAATCCCCCAAATAAGAGGTATGTGGCACAAGGCAGAATATTATGTCGGGCAAATCCGAGCGCGTAGGCTCGGACAAAAAATTCCCATAGATTCCGTATACACAGGGTCGGTTTTGCCTACCTCCCCAGACGTGACTCTGTCCTTCGGCGTAGCCTCGTCTGGGTTCCTCCCTCCCCGGAGACAAAGAGGTCGATAAGCAAGGTATTCACAAACTCAGAGGTTTGGCGAACTTGTTAACTACTTGTATTCACCAAGCCAAACCAAACCAAAAATTCCTCGTAGACTCCGCATATACTGGGTCGGGTGTTAACTCCCCAGATGACTCTCTCTCTCTCTCTCTCTCTCTCTCTCAAACACACACACACACACACACACACACACACACATTGACACACTCATATCCGCCATCATGGAAGATGATAGACTGCTAGAGATCAACACACTGCGCCTTCTTAGCCTCATGTTTTCAACTGACTTGAAGTAAAAAGACTACATCGAATCAGTAGCCGCATCTACTACAAGGAAAGTTGTGTCACTGTGTCATCCCAGATGGTTTTTTCTCGTCAGAGTCCATCTTGCTCATTTACAAATCTTCCATTCTTCCGGGCATTGAATACTATTGGCATATCTGGTCTGGTGTTCCTCTTAATCACCTCTCGGTTTTTCAAAAAATCAAAAGGATCAGAAATGTAATCGATCCTGCCTTGGCATCTCGATTTCAGTTACTTTCTTACCGTTGTGATGTGGTTTCCCTCTGTCTTTTCTAGAAATATTTTATGTCAACTGTCTAACTAGTTTTTTTTTATTGGTGTCCGGTTACGTGAATTTGAGCACGGTATTAGATTGACACCTGGGTACCACGCTTTTACTGTTAAAGTATGTAAATGTAACCGCCACTTCTATTTCAAAATGTTATTTTCTTGTACTTTCCGCCACTGAAAATCACTTCCGCTTACTTGCTTCGCTAAAATCTACAATCTTTAAAACTATAAATGCTACGTCATTCACCATCTTCTAATTTCTTAAACCCTGATCAATTTTTATCATTTTCTCAATCCCCCCCATACCCACTCTCACGCTTTCACTCTGTAACCCCTGGAGTACTAGAGCCACCCACAGAATTAGCATGGGATGAACATGTAAGAAGAGTGAAAAAAAAAAAGAAAAAAAAAGAGAAAGAGCTGTTAGAATCATTATAAAAAGAATGAAATAAATTACCAATCTTATACGTTGAGAAATTTTTGTAACGAATGCCAAAAAGTGTAATAATTCAAGAGATATTTTGTCCGGAGCAGAATTTAATAAAATTATTTTTTTTTTCTTTTTCTCATCATAAAATTATTAATAAAAAAATCATGTATCACTTCATTTAATCATGCATAATAAATTTACCTTATTTAAAGCACAAAAGAGCTACTTTGGGGGCTAATTTAAAAAAATATCAAGAATGGACTTAAACTTTGGAACTGTAAAGTATATATTCTTTTCTGGACATAAATTATGTAGAATTTTTCCGAAAGTTAAACTAAAATCACCATTGATAATAGGTAATTGAATAGCTGAAACTGCTTGGACATAAAGAACATTCGGTAATTTCTACATAATCAATGTCCAGAAAAGAAAGCAATGAGTCACGTTAAAAGCAAAAATAAAGTCATTATTGATAGTGGCTAAAAGAATTGCCGAAAGCACTCGGATATACGGAACATTCAGGTAAGGATGGGCAAACAGTATAATGAATAGCGACTCGGTTTGAGAAATTGAACAGCCAAGTTAGTTTCAGTCGGGCTCATAACATTCACTTATATGCGAATACTTTTGAGAAAGTTTGAATCCATCACCCCCCTGGCTTATGGGTTAAACAGTAGGACTAATGTTTGGAAAAATATATTTTTTTATTTTATTTTCATCACTTGTTTATGAGAAATTCACTCGTAAAAATTATTTATTCTTAGAATCCACAACCTGCAATCTGTAAATAAACTGCAAAATAGTCAACAATATCACTCATGTTACTTATTTGTTGAAGAATATATTTTCGCACCTTTTCGAAGCTAATATACAACTTGTTACGTAGATAAATATATATAACATCAATGTATTCGAAGAGTTCTTTTATTTTGCGATTGTTAAACTTTTTCTACCGAATATAGTAGATGTATATTTTCTTTTATATAAAATTGACAGTTATTCACTCATGACCTTTCTCAACTCAGTGAAACATTTACTCTAGCTAAAATTTACTATTGTCTACATGTTAGAAATACTAGATCCCATACACAGCTTCGAAAACGGATTTATAAAAAAAAAAAGTCATTGTTATTTATAATGTTAAACACAAAAAGTTTCCTGTCTTATTATCAAGAGTGTCATGAATGATCCAGTTTTTTCTCTCTTTTTTTTTTTGCTAGTGTATAAATAGGTCACTATTAATAGACATTTAAGGCAAGGAATGAACAGTGAATTAAAATTCTGATCATTGTCATCTGGAGGAATCCAAAAGCAGGGTCCCTTATTTAAAAAAGAAAAAAATATTACCGTGGTTTGAAAACAAATCTCTAAATATCACTAAACATAAAAAAAACTTAATTTCAAAAATGAATTAAATAAAAATGGAAATTTATTATTTTTAGAGTCATTTAATCTTCTATCAAAGTTCAAGCGCGAACGACTCTGAAAAACTATTTATTTGCGCTCAAAAAATTTATCATAATGAAAAATTTGATTCATGTATGTCTGTATGTACATATGTGTATACATATTTAATAGTCAATGATGCGCTGAAGAAATGCAACATTCCTAGTGAATACTGGGAATAATGGGGATCCGACAGCAATAATTAGAATGCGGCTGCTAGTGGTGGAAGGCGTCACTTTGAAGAGAAGAGGAGGCATACAATGCTTAAAAGAGATGTGCGTAAAGGCATTCCCTTTGAACTTTCTGAAGACAGGCAGGCAGTTCGATCTGACATGTACAGATTGTGGTAGAATGTATTTGTCGGTGGCTTGTCTAAGGGGTCACGTTTAGATCATTGGATATTCAATGATTAACATAATTTTAATAATGCGCGCAAACACAGGTAATATAAAAACATACGTTAGTTTTGACATTAGTCCAACGGTGTGGATTTCAGTTAGGATCGAACACATTGTAACTGATTTACAAGTTCAGGTCAAACAGCTAATTGGTTAGTCAGGGTAAACACACAGGCCTCTTTATAATTTTGATTTGTTGTTGTATCGTCTTCCCTTCGCGGTTATTCTGCTTTTGAAATTAAAAATAATCATTTATACACCAGTTCTTAACCATCGCCTAAAGAGGCACAACTATGTGCTTAAACATGAAAGCTATTTGTAGTGATTTTCAACTGAGTTAAATCTATTGTTATATATATATATATGTGTGTGTGTGTGTGTGTGTGTGTGTGTGTGCGCGTGTGTGTGTATATATATATATACATATATATATATATATATATATATATATATATATATATATATATATATATGTGTGTGTGTGTGTGTGTGTGTGTGTGTGTGTTGGTCAAAATATTACAACAATATTTAGACTATGGTAAGTAAGTCGGGCCGAGTATTTTTGCAGGCTCATCTCTTGTGTTCCAACGAACATTTTATGTAAGTGGCTGCGCACATGCACACGTAAACATATACACATACACACGTACACACATGCATAGACCTTTAGGCACGCACATAATCATTCAAGGATTTTGTGTCTGCCACCACAAAATAGAATCATAAATATTTCATTATTTTTCTTGTGGTATGAGTAAATCTTCATGGTGAGGAAATCGCTTCCTGAAGGCTGCATCTTAAATAAATATTTAAAACAATAACCTTATCATAAATATTGGCAAAAATCGTTCATAAGTGTCAGGGAAGATAAACGAAATAGTCACTTGTAGGCGCCATGTCAAAATTCCGAGCATCCATTTGAGCGGGAAATTGTCTCCTTCGTTTTGCATTAATACAAAGAGTAAGAAAAAAAAATGAAGTATCTTCAAACTTTACAAATAAAAGGAAAAGACGTCTTACCAGGGTATAATGTTTAGTACGCTGGGCTTGTAGATCACTTATAATGTGTTCGATCCTAACTGAATGCCGCAGAGTTGGCCTTATGTCAAAACTAACATATATATATATATATATATATATATATATATATATATATATATATATATCCTGTGTGAGAAGGCGGTAATAATATTATGTTCATCCTTGAATATTCGAATATCTGAACGGGAATGCTGAACAATTTAATATTACATATCGATAAAATCTATAGAAAAAAAAAGAAAAAACGTTAAAATTCTCTTAATTTCACCCGTTCGACGATAGCCTAGGGAGTGATATATCTGACTGATGTCAAATCATTCGGTTTAGAACCCGGTTTGAAGCAATACGATGTCTAGCCAAGCTGAGGAGCGAAACAGTGTGTGTATGGTAACAATATATATATATATATATATATATATATATATATATATATATATATATATATATATATATATATATATTGTCAAGGAGGAATTTTCGTACACCCTTCAATATACAATATTTTTATACATTTCTCAGAATCTCATGTCCGTATGATGCCAATCTTGTAATTGTTAATAAGCACAAAAAAATGAATATAAAACTCAATTTTCAGAACAACAGGTTCCGTTAAATACAACAAATTTGAGAGGCGAATGATGTAAAATAGGGAGAGACAAAATTATTCGTACAGTAAAACAAAATATAAAAAATTGAACAATTTTCACAATATTAATAGTGAATATCATGGCCTCTAATCTTTATAACATGATGCTGTGATATTCCCGAAATTTTGATGAGATGTTTTCTGAAAATTATTTTATTTTCCATTGCTTGATGTTATTAACATATAAAAAACTTAGCATCATTTCTGAGGTTCTGATAAATGGATGAAAAATATTCAAAATTAATGGGTATATGAATAATTTCGTCGTTGACTCTCTCTCTCTCTCTCTCTCTCTCTCTCTCTCTATATATATATATATATATATATATATATATATATATATATATGGATGGATGTGTGTGTGTATATATATATATATATATTGAGAGAGAGAGAAAGAAAGAGAGGTAGAGATATTGATTGGTAATATTCAATTATTTATCACTCACGTTCAGATATTCGAACATTCAATGACGAACATAATTTTATTAACGCGCGCAAGCACAGCTAATATAAAAAGTTACGTTAGTTTTGGCATTATTCCAACGATGTGGCATTCAGTTAGGATCGAACACATTGTAACAGATCTACAAGCACAGCGTACCAAAAATTATAACCTGGTAAGACATCTTTCACTTTTATTTGTAAAGTTTGAAGATACTTTCATTTATTTCTTATTTATTCTTTTGTCTTTTGTTATATATATATATATATATATATATATATATATATATATATATATATATATATATAAAGTTTAGTGGTGAGAAATATGATAAAAGTGTAAAAAATATCCGTGCGACGCGTATCGTCGTTTAGAATTTCATCAGTCTAAATTTATTATGCGACTACATATGCGCAAAAATGAGAAACGCTTGAATTTTTTAGTAAACACACACACACACAGACGAAAACACACGAAAACTTTTTGTTCCATTTGGTCTTACTTCTTTCCCCTAAATTATATTGGTCTTGATATATATGAAAATTATATATCGTTATCCCAGAAATATATATATATATATATATATATATATGCATGTGTGTGTATATATATATATATTGTTTTTTGTATGAATAATTCGTGAATTTGTAAATTAATGGCACCTTTATTGAAATTAAAATAACTGATCCAAGTGCAACTTTTGGATAATAAGTGCGACATTGCTGTAATTATTGAACAATATAGTTCATGCCACTTTGACAGAAAATTTACCAGTAAAAATGAATACACTTATCACTATATTTGTACAAGAACGCACAATCGTAAAATTTAAATTCAAACTCAGCGTTGCGACTGCACGCTCCAAAAACAATAACTCATTTCTAATAGCATTTTTCGGATTACAATACATATATTTTCGTTGTCCTCTTATTACTGAGAGTAAAAACAAGAACAAAATCTATTCCATACCTGACGATGTCTGTAGGAACAAACGAAAGTTTGTAAAAATAATAAAAGCTTATGCAACAGAAATTTATAAAAACAAAGATCTTTTCATTCATAAACAGGTTCGGGGTTTTTGTATATTATTTGAATTGTTCGCGACGATGGATTTCTCGCCAATTAAATCATTAATCTTTGTATTTGTTTTTTGTATGAATAATCCATGAATATATATATATATATATATATATATATATATATGAATACACATATTACTACGTTTAGTGTGCGATTCAGTTTTGTTGGTTACCCAACTCGTCGGGTACAAGATAAACAATAAGCTATATATTGTTGCCCGATGAGTTGGGTAACCAAAGAAACTTAAGTTGCACACCAAACGTAGGTATATGTATATGTGTATGTATTAATACATGTTTCTTAGCTCTGTCTAATCACTATAATGTCTACGCCTCTTGGCTAAATTTGGTAATTATTCATATGTTTACCAACGTATGCACATCAGTAACTAGATATTAGCAACCGTATACGCATACGGTTGTTAACATCTAGTTATTTCATTTACCTAACTCAATACCTATATATATATATATATATATATATATATATATATATATGTTTGTATGTGTGTGCATATTAAAACTTTCACAAAATGCCATTTAATTTTTTATAGTTAAAAGCGTAGCTATTTTCCTAATATTAGGGAGAATCAGGTTCATGCCTTTCCTGAGGATTATTCAAGAAAACATAACAACCTCTCAGTTCGTTGGCTTTTAAACTGAATAAGTAATTCAGAAGTCAGGGGAATACTGTTTCCATATTTTCTGGTGAATTTAGAAAATATGGCTTATAATGAATGACAATTGACAAAATATAAAACGGAAATAGGAGCAGATATAAATATAATGTTGCCTACTTACAAGTATGGGCTTAAATGAAACTCTTTATGTACCTACATAAGAATGCGAATATATGTATATTTATATCTACATATCAAATTATATTTGAAAGTGTGCCTTATGTAAATGCTTGTTGCATAAATATCTGCCATTACATACGGGTTTTTTTAATCGCTTTATTAGTGGAAAGTTTGTGTTTTGTGTTGTGCTGTATTTACTATGAAATAAAGAGAAAAGTCAATGATTGAAGATCAAAACATTCGTCGGTTAAATGTAGCTAATTACAAAGGGAAAAATGAAAAATACAAAAAAAATCTATGAACCACACAAGCAAGCAAAAATACATTTGCAATTTTTTTCACGTCTTTTTTTTCTTACAATCTTTACTTTCTTTAATTTAATATTTTCTTTCCTTCTCTCTGGCAAGATGGAGATCAAAATAACATTTTCTAATGAAAATATAGACAGGAATGTATTATTATATTGTTGTGTATGATACACCTAATTTACATAAGCGGACTACCGACCATATAAATATGGGTTGGTACCGGAAGACGGGGAAGATAGTAGAGATTAAGAAATTGAATCCAGAGACTCTTGCCTTGGACTGCGATTTAGTCAACCCATTATGCAGGAACAGTCTTCCCAAGAATATACCAAACTAACTGTAAATATTGTGTACCTATTCTTTGTTTCAATACATTTTGTTAACGTACATTTTGTGTTGTATTATTCCATGCTTATTTAAGCTTCAACATATATATTGTAACCTACAGAATACAAATATCCGGAAAGGAATAGTAAATATAAATTCCGAAAATATATTTCTGTTTCGGTTTTTCACATAAAAATAAATATAATTTCTTTAGTCTCACTAGGCTCAGTCATTAGCCATTTAAGTGAACATATTTACTATGCTTAACTGAGTTTGACACAAGTGCAAATAACAATCAATAGTGGATAGGATTATAATGTTCAGAAAAACTATAATTGTACACACACACACAGATACACGCGTGTGTGTGTCTGTGTGTGGTTGTGTGTTTGTACGTGTGCGCGCGAATGCATATCCTTATTCGTGTGTGTGTGTGTGTGCATATGTGTATACATATCTATATATTTTATATATTTATATGTATATATATATATATATATATATATATATATCTCTCTCTCTCTCTCTCTCTCTCTATATATATATATATATATATATATATATATATATATATATATATGCATTGCTGGCCATTCGTATTAGAGGATACCCGTCAACTAGGGTGTCTAGGCAATCCCTATAGCTGACTCTTGCCCAGGTGCATTTATGCTTATTCAACACCCACTCAGCCCACCTGTGGTTTATACTGCAACTATGATGAGCAAACCTTACCTATGGTTTCTGGGAAAGATTGTGCCATCTAGCGTGATGAACAATTTGAACAAGGCCCGCACGCACAAGCCATCACCCACGATAAATTGTGACTTCGTGCTAGCAAACTACCGACGGTCGCGAAGGTACTGTCTACTCAATTTCACTCACAGGGCCTGGATCAAACTGTGGCATGGTTTTCAGGCACAATATGTATATACTAGGCAGCATATCTTCATTCAAGAATGTTTCTTTGAATAATTATTCAACGAAACATGCTAGAATATATATATATATATATATATATATATATATATATATATATTAATCATTATTAACATTTCGACCCACGAAAGGAAAAAAGCAACTAAGACGCAAGTGCTTACTGAGTGTGAAATAATAATAATAAAAAAAAACATTGTTAAGCTGGAAAAGACTTCCGCAAGTAGGGTGCGATATAAGCATATATACACAGACAGACACAGACACAGACACACACACACACACACACACACACACACACATATATATATATATATATATATATATATATATATATATATATTATGAACATGCATACAGTGTAACGGGTTTCATGTTCTAGAAGGGCAGAATCGGAGTAAAATTAATTCAATCACCACTAAGTGCTCTCTATATTTGGTTTGGTTCCACATTCAAGATATGCTAATTAAATCGGGGCTGTCAGTTTGGCCGAAAAGTGTGAGGAGACTTGAGTTTAAATTTAGTTTTTCTCGAAAATTTTTACTTCTTCAAAAAATATTCACTAATTTTTATAAAAAGACGTAAATTTATAACCTAAAATTATTTGAATTTGTATTCATTAATAGATGTTTTTTTTTGTATGAAATATACTTCATTTTTCTCGGTCATATTGATTAGATCCTTTGTATACAATCGGATGTTCGATATTAATCTAGCGTTTGATTTAACTACTGTTTGTTAAAAAAAATGTTTCCATTCTGCGTAACGATGATAAGTGAAATGTTTTAAGTAAATTGTTGATTTTGTAAAACTTACTATTTAAGTAAATTGTTGATTTTGTAAAACTTACTATTTAAGTAAATTGTTGATTTTGTAAAACTTTCTATTAATAACTTTTTAGTTCTAACATATATTTGATTTCTTGGGCGCCTCGAGACGGTGTAATGTTTAGCAATCTTGTCTGGCTAAAACGATTACAAGTGAGTTCGATCCTCACCGTGTTCCCCATTTCTTTTGGCATTGTGCCACATGTAAGCTAAGCTTAGTAATTCACAATATAGTTGATTTCTCTTAAAATTTGAAAGGATTATAGTTATGTTTATGTTATCACCATACTTAAAATCAGTTTGATATAAGTATAGTTACAGTTTATATTAGTGGACTTGGATAACTATATAGATGAATAACGTTTAATAAATGTTGCGACAGAAAACACAAATCTCTCTTATAGTTACGATGTTCAACGTTTCCAAAGCCAGTTTACTTTTAAACGGGCAAAAAGCTAATAAATACTCCAAATTTTCCTGAACAAGGTAAACTTTTAAACCATTGTTGCATAAGAAAGAAAAAAAAACGCATTGCCTAACTGTTTATAACTGTAGCTTCACTATTTTAAACATTTGCCGGAGACATTAGCGGTTTCATTCATTAGGAATCAACTCAGCTCCCTGATGTTGTATATTAAGACAGGGCTTATCTGTATTGCCAAGCATTTTAATTTACCGATCCGTTTCGAAATTTCTCTTATCTTAGAAATGAGCAATTTATCCTCGCTGCTTCTGCTGTTGCCAAAAACAACTCGAGCAGAAGATTGCATTTCTGTATTATATTAGATTAGTGTGTCGTTTGATATTTGAAAGATGCTTAGTGCTACGTACTTAAGTTTGGTATTTTCTTTAGTTTTCAAATAAAACAGTTTTCAGGCGCCACCTATAACATGCAGTTCAAAAAGCTTTAATATTACGCATGCGAAACAGTCACAGTATCTGCAGTAAATTCCATGCATCTAAAAATCCGCAGGGTCACATCTTCGTATTGAGCGTATGTAATTGTCTCCAATTTGATCTGTGTTTATACTACTTTCAGTTCTATCCGCAGCGTTTAAGCCAGAGACGCTTTGTTTTCAGACTACAAAAATGTTGAACATTAACGTTTAGTAGAGACAGTAAGTACACATTTCGTTTGAAATGTTCAGCCAGGAGAAACGCAGTTTTAATACGCACTGAATTAAATTTCCATCCATTAGAAGTCTAAAGCACTTCGAAGTCCTTCTTTAAAGGAAGTGAGGGAATCAGTTCTAACAGATGATCATTTTAAAGGAATGATAAATTTTAATGTTTTCATTGACAAACAAATATAAACATTCTGATAAATTGAAAGAGTTTTCAATAAGTTTACTTCAAGGCGTTTTATTTTTAGTACAATATATCACGACTAAAACTTATGTAAACGGATGCGAAAAGTGGTGTGGCCATATCATTTCATTGACATAGGAGCCTGAAAATGTCATAAACCTTTCCTCCCTCTCTATCTATATATATATATATATATATATATATATATATATATATATATATATATATATATATTATACCATAAATATAGCACACCTTAAAACTATATTACTTTTATATATATATATACATATATATATATAGATTACTTATATATATATATATATACACACACACACACACACACACACACACACACACATATATATATATATATATATATATATATATATATATATATATATATATATATATATATATAAGTAATCTTCGTCATATTAGGAATTCAACTTTTATATTAATGTTTATTGTGATACAAATGTGTTGGTAATTTATGCAATTAGCTTGACAAGAAGGCACCTCTTTCATGATTTCCCATTTAATTTTCGTCCAAATGAGCCTCTTTTAATTTCAATATAATTTTAAATCTTGCAAAACGATATGACAACGATTATAACAACATTTTGTCGTGATTTTATTTTGCCTATATAAAATTTATTCTGCATTAATATTGTATTTGTTTATTGTAACATTATATATTGGATTATTTATTAAGCTTTTTTTTTCCAAATTCGTATTTTTCTCAATCATACAATTGCATGGAATACTTTTACTCTTATTCAAATTAATACTACTGTTATTATTATTGACAGTATTAGACTTCATATCTTTTATTAGTTAATTGATTTCTTTTATCATTTAAAAAAAAAATCGGTAATTTCCTATGTAGAAGGAATTTTGCTTTTTCGGTTCATTTGAGTAATAATTTGGCCGTTTGATTTTCTAATTTTATAAGTAAAACCAAATGATAATTTCACTTCTGCTGTTGACTTTTTTCTATTCTATATTCTAAAATATATATAGAGCCACTTTTTCGTAGTTGTAATTTTATTTTCATTAAATAGTTTGATATAGATAGAATTTTGATACTGCTAAATGTTGAACAGGATTATTGCTAAGCATAACGCGAAACGAAATAATAATAATAATAATAATAATAATTTTTTAGCCTGTTATTTACATGTTTATATGTTTATTATACTTGTGCTTTATACAAGTCACTTGCGAATGCGGTTTGGAGATTTACAGAAACAACCTCAAGAGATTTAGACTTTGTCACAAAATATAGGCAACTGGAATAATATGAAGCATATAAGTACCTAGGAATTAGCGAATGAGATGGTATACAGCATACCTACATGAAGGAGAAGATAAGAAAGAAGTACCACAGGCGTGTGCGTATGATACTGGATACCGAGCTGAATTCAAAAAGCAGAATATCAGCCATGAACACCTTGGCTGTCCCTGCGGTGCAAAACAGATTTAACATCCAGTTAAGCTGACGTGAATGGATGCGAAAAAAGAAATCTTCTCAATTGCTACCGCATACATCATCCCAAAGTTGATGATTGTCTGTATGTGTTCAGATCCGAAGAAGGCAGAGGATTATTTCAACTAGAACTGTCCTACAAATCTACAACAATTGACAGTCAAAGATACCTGGAAACTACAGAAGACTGTATAATGATATGTGTCAAATTACATGAAAGTAGTAAGCGTCTTTATTTTGTAATAAGGTCAACAATTTCAAGATGGAGTTCCAAATGGATTCAGAAATACAAGTAAAGCACAATAAACTGACTGAAGCTGTACTTAAAAAAGAAAGCAAAAGTTAATCAACTGGCCATCAGCAATGATTACAATCTTTCAAATGCTTGATATTGAGCTGAAATTAAACAATCCATTCAGATTCAAGGAAATGGAGTTCTACAGTTCCTAAGTACAAAAGAGGCCAACGAAACGTTTAATTAATATATTCTGTTTGTATTTTTAGACAAAAAATGGTATATTTGATTTATTGATTAATAGTTGGTTTAATATGCTTTCTTTATAAAACTATATGCGTTTAATATAACAGTGATTCAAAATGGAATCACGTTTTGAAAGAAAAAGTAGATTACCAACAAAGCGACAAAGATGGCAACGACAAAGTCTCTCTCAACATCAAGTGGAAGCAAGATGGTCAATTTGTAGGTAAAAATACCTGAGTACCTCTCAAGAAAGGCTGGAACTAATAGAACTACCGTCTAAGCAACGTAATAATAAGAGCGCATATTCATTATACGGTTCATTTTGTACATATACTTATTTTGTCTAAATAAAGAAATAAAGAAAAGAATTATATATGTATACATTATTATAATGACTAATGTAAATAAACACATACATTTATTAACTTATGTTGAATTATATACCTTCTCACAAGCGATATAAATAAATCGATGCACAAAGGTTTTCTGCCGTATAGCACGTTTCTTTATTAAGTCTTCAACCATTTATATAGATTGGAGTTCTGAACATAAACGGGTAGACATAAAATAACTTCTGGAGAAATACAGATTGTTCCAGAAGTCTTGGACACATTTCAAGTGCTCATATCTGCTGAACTATGAATGGTAGCAAGATGAAACTGGTACCATTTTAAAGCGAAGTTTGTTATGTTTTTTGTAATGCTAATGATTTTTTTTCATATTTTTTCAGATCCAGTAATGGCGTTCACTTAACCAGAAAAGGCGTTTTGCGTCATTGAATTTGCAAAAACTGAATCATGGAAATTTTTTCAACGTGAATTCGCACAAAATTCCGAAAAGAAGCACTAGAAATGAAGTCCATATTGAGATGGCATGGTAAATTCATGAAGGATGGGTGTTTGTGCCCAGCTAAGAGAACGGGACTCCCCTCAACTTCGGTTTAGCGTGTTTGAACTGCCTTCGAGCGAAGCTCCCGTAAATCGATCAGAAGAGCCAGTAAGGAAATCCATGTTCCTACAACTGTTTGGCGTGTCATAAAAAACAACTGCACATGGCACCTTACTAGCTACAGTTGACTCAACTGTTGTAGAATACTGATAAACCAGCTCGTCGTGACTTTTGCATTGTAATGCAAGAGAAATTGGAAGATGACGGATTTGATGTGTGCCGAGTGACCAACGGTGCTCACATTGAAAATCTTTGAACATTCCATGTTAATTCTTGAGATTAAATTCTTTCATAATATATGCGCGTTTTTATATTCTTAATAGTTTTCGAGATATTCAATGTCAAACTTACCCTAAGACTTTTGGAACACCCTGTATTATTGAGGCAGAAATAACTCGTATTGTCCTTCGCGTAGATGCCTACTTGGGAACTTATGACAGAGGGAAGGCCGTTAATGAAGGTCAGGAACATTGTAGGACCAAAGATAGAGCCTTGGGGGGGCACTAGCGTATGCTTTTATCATTAATGTCACGATAATATGCAACTTTTTAAGTAGAGATTGATTCAATCTCTAATTCAAAAGTTACATATTGTAACTTCATAATTTCAGTGATTGTATTGACCCGATAGATTCGCATGGTCTTTTTCAACTTCAGCCTGCTTAATGGGGTGTATCCTGCGAAAGCATCTTATTTTCCACGCCGTAATGTCCACTGACAGCAACGATAAAAGCATACATTTTAGGTGAAATAATGTAAAATAATATTCGACTACAATTACTTGTCAAGGCAATTTAAACAAGCAATTAATTCTAGTCGAATATTATCTTACATTATTACACTAAAATTGTGATCAAAATCACTACTGGAAAAAAGATGAAGGCTGTTAATTTCAAGAGAAAGATCTCAAAACGGGAGATATCAAAGAAATTATGAATTTCCATAGTGTCCAAACTCTAAAATAGGATTGCAACAAATGGAAAGGTCTCAAGTGGAATGACACCCGGAAGGGCTGGAGGGTTAGAAAACTCAAAAACAGTCAGTAATAACTTCAGGCCTTGAATTTTAAGTACTCTTAATAATTCAAGTTATAATATCAGTGATAGAGCTTGTGTAAATTTCTAAGAGGTCTCTGATGTTAACACCGTGCCAACATTGTATTTCAGGATTTAACGTAATCTTTATGGCATTCTTATACATACATACATACATACATACATACATATATATATATATATATATATATATATATATATATATATATATAGTGAACATTGAAGTCAACACTCAGAGGTAACAGTCTGTTTCATGATGGGCGGACTGACGATTGCGTCCATCATGAAACAGCCTGTTGCCTCTGAGTTTTAACATCAATGTTCACTTTTATATTTATATTTGCATACGCTCTTTGTCTGATATTCAGCAGTTTTATCCCATATATATATATAGCTTTTATTAAAACTATATATATATATATATATATATATATATATATATATATATATATATATATATATATGTATTGTTGTGGATTCCGAGATGAAATTCGGCCTCCAACGAATGACAAACGCAGGAATGAAATATAACAAATAAATGTATTTACACAATAATACAATTGGTAATACGGTTAGTAAATCCAGAAACACGGTTAATAGCAATAATAATAATATATATATACAGTCTGGTAAATTCAGTCTCGAAGTAGGACTTCCTTAGAGTCTACGTGCTTGTAACTGTGACTTCTATAAGCGGTTACCTCACACTATTACTCTACCTCCAACTCAATCACAATCTCTATCTCTTTCTCTGACTGACTCTCGGTATTTAACGGCAGCAGTCCAAGTACACACTGGAGGAGTCCACTTGTATGAAAAAGGGTTCTGTCCCATAACATATATATATATATATATATATATATATATATATATATATATATATATATATATATTCAACGAAGACAACATTATAAGGAGAGACTTACACAACATATGTGAGATACAAGCTCAATCACACAACATCTAAAGAAACATTCCTGTCGATATTCGAAATGTAGTAAAATACTAATTGAAAATACAAGTATACTAAATCCCTTAGATAAAAACATGGGCAATCATAATAGCTTTCAGAGAATTCGACATGATTAAGCTAGAAATAGACGTAATATATCAAGATTATTAAACCCAACATACTTGAATGAAAATATGCTATGTTAATATACATATTGTAAATTGTATGATCTAACATCTGATCATAATACCAACACATGTCAATTTAAACGTAACCGAGCTAAAAAAAACATCGAAAAACCTTTAGTTAAAAAAAAAACAAAAACAAAAGAGATACACAACAGAATAAAACTGTAAAGCTCTCCAGAACAGTTTAAAGATATCTTACATAGACTTGCTGAAATCGCTAATAAATCTGATATTGAACACATTCTGAACATTAAAGAACATAATACACTATATAAAGGATCTATTCCTCTCCCCATTAACAAAGATTAATTCATTAACATCTCTAACTACGAAGTAACAGACCACCAAAAGCAATTGTTCAATCCTAGACCTAACTGTCATCTGTACAGACAATACAATAGATTGGATAAAAAATCTGATGTTGGAATGTTATATCAAAATATGAAAAGAAAAAAATCCCTAAAGAACAGATGCTAATAAAAACAAAAACAGACAATCGTGATCTGAAGCAATGAAAGACAGACATGACAAAAGAGAAAAAAAACTCTTGGTAGCTTCTAAGAAAAAAATTAAATATATCTGCAAAGGATCTACGTAAACATACACATATAACTTTAAAAAAAAACAACAGATAAAACCAATATCTTTGTTGTATTAAATAAATCTGATTATAATTTCAAATTCTCGACGATCCCAAGAAATTTAGAAAAGTCAACAAAAATCCTATTAAAGAACTTAAATTGAACAAACTGAACACAGCTAACAAAGCAGAACAAGACAAGTAAAAACTTGGCAAAATAATTTTCACTGCATATTTCAGGTACAAGATCTATCGCATAACATTTAAAGAAACATTCCTGTCCACATTCAAAATTTAGAAAAAAATTTATTTAACAATACAAATATATTACATCCCTCAGATAAAATAATGGACAAAGATAATAGTTTTTATAAATTTTGAGAATACTAAGATGAAAATAGACATATGTCCAGATTATTCAACCTAACATGTTTTGAACACACAGTGAATATATATATATATATATATATATATATATATATATATATATATATATATATATATATATATATAAAAAGTATATATATATGCGCGTGTTTATGTATGTGTATATATATATATATATGTGTGTGTATATATGAATAAAAATGACAATAGGAAAACTGGTAATTGCTGACGCGTTTCGTCCAATGTGGACTTTATCAAAGCAAAATACGAAAATGAAATTAAATGAACAAAGTAACTAATAAAAACAAAAACAGAATGTACCTAGCAACTGGAATGTAGAGAAACGCTATTTTATATCTGTGTTGATGTATTCAACCATTTTCTTTCGATTTTATGAATCTGTTGTGCATATTTGTTTGTAAGAGCATTAATTTTGTTAAGAAAGGTGAAATAGGAAAAAAGCCTGGGCGTAAATTAATATTTGGATAATTTTCTATGGCGGCACTCTCCAGAATTTTCCTTCTGAGTGAGTTATTTTCTTTTTTTATGAGTGTAGCATTTTTAAAATCAAAATTATGGTTGTATTTATTTCTATGTATGACTATTGCATTAGCTAAGTTGTTTTTTGTGAGGTCTCTTTTGTGCTCATAAATGAGTAGAAAATATTCGCACTCCGTGAGGACTCGAACCTAAGACCCTCATGGAAATCGTTCTGTTTTCATTCATCCACAGAGAAGCGTCTGGTTAGAAAAATCCGAATTACTGTTTATAAGCTCAAACCTCGGCCTTTTGTCGATCGATCTTATTTGCTCACGAAACATAACGTAAACAATGACAACATATTAAATAAAAAATAAAATAGGGATATAAAGGTAAATTATATAATTTCAAAATATAAAGCTCAATAAACTTATTTTAATAAAGTAATAAGAATAATTATATAACATTCGAAAAAATCGATGATCAAAAACATCAGAACTTTTAACAAAATCATAATATTGTAATTGATACATTATATCCAAATAACAGTACCGTTCATAATTCATTAGTACTTGATGTGTCGGCCTTTACTTGCAATCTCAGCTTGACATCTTTTGCTACATGAGCGAATTAATATCTTGCATTTATTAACAGATATTCTCTCCCATTCTCCTTTCACATTAGTCCATAGTTCTTGCACGTTTCTTGGATTGTTTTCCTTAGCTCTTTCATTTAGTATTTTCCAAATATTCTAAATAGGATTAATGTCTGGGCTTTGAAATTGCCACTCCTTAAAAATAGCATCTTCCTCAGAAAGAAATGTCTTAACAGACTTCGCTGTGTGTCATGGCGCGTTATCTTGCATAAATAAACTGGTTGATTAATTGCAGTTCTCAAATTAGCTACATGTTTCTTCAATATCTCTTTGTATATAGTTGCGTTAATTTTACCGAGTAGCCTAATAATAGGTCCGGTACCAGCAGATGAAATCATCCCAAACACTTCCTCCTCCGCTGCTTTTAGTGCACTGAGGCGAATATCGTTCCTTAGAACTGTGTCGAAGGAACATTCTCCCGTCACAACCGAACATGTTAAACTTTGACTCGTCGCTGAAATGAACACAATCCCTCTGTTCTTCAGTTCATATGATAGGTTCAGTGGCAAAATTAAATCGGCTCATTTGGTTCTTTTTAGAAAGGTAAGGCTTCGTAGAGGCTACTCGATTGTACAAATTTATTTCCTTAAGTTTTCTGGAAATAGTGTGCCATGATATTTTAATGTCAAGGTTAGCATTATCTCTTTTAGAGATAGCGGTTGCTGTCGCAAATCGAACCTTTTTGATTCATTACCAATCGATATTTCTTCCATTGTAGTCGTTTTCCTAAACCTGACAGATGGTTTCTTGGCTTCACATGACCCAGTTGACTCAGTTTTTCTTAAAATAATATGTATTAAAAGTACACTTTTAGATTTCACCACAGTCTTTGAAATATCCCCAATCGAGAGATTATCTTTACTCCTAACTTGACTACCAGTTTTCTAAGTTCCAATGACGACACTGATTTTTCGCCTTGTTTACAATGCAAGATCTAATGAAAAGCCGGTGTAATTGAGTAAAATACCCTATTTTATATTCTTACCATAAAATTTTTTTTCAATAATGCAAAATAATTATTAAATTTTATGCATTTATTTAATCGTTCTGATGTTTTGATCATCTAACTTTTTCGAATGTTATATAATTATTCTTATAACTTTATCAAAATAAGTTTATTGAGCTTCATATTTTGGAAGTATATAATTTACCTTTATATCTTTATTTTTCCTCCCTAATGTTATTTTAAATTTTGAAATAAAAAGTTATTTCACATTTAGACTTTTCTTAACATTGTTCTGACCTTTATGTTCACTACTTTATGCATATATATATATATATATATATATATATATATATATATATATATATATATATATATATATATATATATTGTGTATTTAGTCAGTATTTTTTTCATTAATGTATATTTTCTTAAATAACAGACACAAGTTTTGTCTATTTTAAGTAAATTCTTTTCATATTGTCGAATTTAGTATTATCACTGAAACACGAAAGAACATCACTATGTTGATACATGTTTTTATTGTTAATCCTGTCTAAGCTTTCGGCTTACATAAGCCATCATCAGAAATCACATTAGAATAAATTAAATAATAAACTAAATAACAAAGATGGTAATATTTGTTTTAGATTGATTATGCCGATATTGCTACAATGATAGTTTCTTTTGTTTGCATGGAAGATTGCTATGCAACGATAAATTCGTGCATATGAAACGCAGGAAACAAATATCTCATTCCCGTTCATGACATCGCACATGACCACGTGAGAGTGAAAATGAAGAAAAGATTTAAGTATGGAAAGCCGTTGGTATAAACCAATTGTCCCTGTTATAAGCATTTTGTGGAGTTTTCATAGTTTTTTGTTTTTTTTTCAGATTAGGTTTCAACTGTTTTATGTAAATTGCTTCAAGAAATTTTAGTTTTTGTTTATTGTTTTCATGGTTAGGTATAATTGTATTTTCAACAAGGATTTTCCGGAATTGTGTATGTTTCTAGGCATGTCGTGTTAAATGCCTAAAAATGTTAGAATTGTCAATCGAATCGGGGTTTAAGCATCGTGAAAGCGAGTTTGTGGTGTGACCAACATAAATATTATTTAATCCGTAGGAATTTAAATATGTTGGTTTTCTGCAAATCGTTAACAGGGGTGGAAGAATCATTGCGACTAACTGACTTGGATATATTTAGCGTAGTATATGATTAACTTAATTCTTTTGCTAGAATCTGTTGTAGATATATTAGTATTTACCAATTTTTAGCATATTTTCATTATATTTATAATGAGTATGAATTTGATTAAGATATATGAGATTAATATGTTTGAGATTAGTTGAAGGAGTATTATGTTCTATTTGTTTGTTATGAGATTTCTAAGAAAGCAACTTATTTGTTCATCAACTATATAGTGTGGAAAGCGATTATTAATAAGTGTTTGTTTTATATTCTTTAGTTCACTATAAAAAATCTGTTTTTCACGATGTATATTTTTTTTTTAATTGATATTTTGTAATAGCTTTTGTAACAACGTTTTCCCTTGCGAAGGATTGTTAATTAATTGGAAACTTTTAAAACCATTTATTTTACATTCAACATCATCACTTGATAAGACACCGGGGGTGTTGAAACAAAATGGCTATTTTTGTAGTGATTTTATAACATATTTATGTTATAATTTTTTTTTGAATAAATAATTATATCTGTTCTACTTTGTATTGAGCACTCTTTTAAGAATAGTAATTGTTGGTTATTGGAATTCATTCTGTATACACCAACCATATACTTGGTTATATATATATATATATATATATATATATATATATATATAAATATAAAGTGAATATTGAAGTCAACACTCTGAAGGGACAGATATAGCGATATATATATATATATATATATATATATATATATATATATATCGTTATCGCATTAAATGACCGATATATAATCACCCACAATTAAAGTTTCAGCCACTGGACTATTTAAGTAGGAGAGTAAGTGTCACACCTTCAATCACCGGTCTTTTATATAAACGATGGAACTTGTACAATTAGCATAACCTTAAATGTACTCACTTGAAAAAAATAAACCTTTTATCTGCGTCTCTGACCCACGTGATAACGAAAGTTTCCTTCAATTTATTCATTAAAATAAAATATTTACACCTCTGGTTTTCATTCGCTAGCAAACCCCACGCATGATGTGTGACAGGAGAATATTTTCTGTAAGCTAGAGCTGTTCCACTTTGCCCAAAGTTTGTTTAGCGTCCCGCGTCTGTTATCGTTCCCCATATGGATCGATAAGTTCGTTAAAATGGAAGAAAAATCAAGAAGAAAAAAATGAGGAATTATATTTTTAAAAAAATCGGATTAGTACGTTTTAATAATTTACTATTATCAATCAGAGCTGAAAAATATTAAGATGTTTGTATGCGTTTCCGCGTGAGAGAGTGTGAGCGATAAAAAATAAAATAAAAAGAAAGACACATTTGTTTTTATGAATTCCTCGGATTCTTTTGCCCCAATGCAGAATGTGGAAGAGATTTAGTCAAGAAAAACATGAACAAAAATAGTTTATCGAATAAAGAATGTGACGAAAATTTATAAAAGAAAAACAGTTTTATTTCATTCTGCGTAAATGATAAATGACCATGAAAATAAACAGACTTTCTCCTCTAATATAATTTATATGACGTTCCATTCATTTATTTATTTTTACTTTTAAAATCAGGAAATGCAGTCGACATAAAGTCATCATAAAATCTAGCAAGCTACAATTCTTTAAGGAATTTTATCTTTATTAACATTTCTATCTGAATCAGTCAATAAGCTATCACGCAAGAGAAAGCAAATCAGATTATAAACATTCTTCTCATTCTTCTACTGCTACTAGTTTGCCCCACACTTCTTAATTTATGACGTTCCCAAGTTCTCCTTGATCCTGTGTGGTAGCATCTATTTGGGTCCCAACTATGGGACAATCATGATACGTAATACAAAACGCTATGAAAATATAATAATAAATATTTATAGTAAAATTGCCAACATGATATTTTTTAAAGAGAATTAGCAAAAAAACATTTTATATCGAAATGATTAACAATATATTTTAACTGTAGACGAATATATGTATTTGTGTAGAAACATTTAAATCGCGACATTACATAAAGTACATAAAATATAAATCCTGTCTATTGTAAATACATTTCATAGTTTTAGAGCCGTTTGTTTTGATACATATTTTTTAAAAAAATTATCATAAATCCCCGTTTATTTTAAATATAAAAACAATCTTTAATTCCAGTTTATTTTAATCACAGAATATAAATCCCGCCTGCTTCCAATAATTTTCTTTTTTCATTTTAAACCATTAATCCCCGTAAAATATATGGAATGGGCCATCGTTTTGTTAACCAGATATTTAAAGTTTACAGTTTAAAGTTTACCTTATGTAACGGCCAATTGCCATTAGCACATGAAGATTGCGTTATACACGATACTCAATCTCATGCTAACAGTGTGGAATAAGATGCATATTTTTATATATATATATATATATATATATATATATATATATATATATATATACATACATACATACACACACACACACTCACAACAAACAGACAAACAGACATATATATATATATATATATATATATATATATATATTGATGCATGTTTCATTAATTAATATACACAGGTTTTGTCCAATTATTTTAAGTAATTTACTTTCATATTGTCTGATGAGTTTAATAACTTTATCATTGAAAGCCGAAAGGAAATCCCCGTATTGATACATGTTTAAATCCGATCTAATCTTTCGGCTTACATAAGCCATTATCAAGATGACAACTACATTTCAATATATCAAACAATACACGGACGAAACAATAATGATAGTCTGTTTCTGTTGCATTAAAAATTTCAAAGCAACGACAAACTCGTGTATACGAGACGCGGAAGCGAAAATCGCATCGCAGCTCGTGACATCACACATGACCCCACGAGAGTGAAAACGAGAAGTATTAATTATGTTATTAAGCTTCTCAGTCAATATGAAAGGAACTAACTTAAAATAAATAGAAACAAATAACAAATGTATGAGTGAAGGTTTGACAAGGCAAACATCATGGCGGCGGACACAAAAATGCCAACGGTGCACCTGCCAACGGGATCTACAGATATGAGGTCAAGATAAGGAATATCGACCCAGTACCAACGTCACTGGCCTCCGCACAAAACAGATACCTTTTGGGAGACCCTGCGTGGGTCAAAACGCACCATTATGGATGCACTTCCAGATTCCAAGAAGGAACAGTGACAGAGGTTATCAGCCCGCAATCAGTGTTATCGACGGCGTAAGGACCTACGACCCCGAACAAATGTGATCCCGTCTGGCGAACTGGATGATGAAACTTCTGACGATACTGGGTATATCACACTGCCCAGCCGACAAACAGCACAAAATGCAGAAACCACAGAACCACCCTTGCGACGAAGCACACGCCTAAGATTACCAACGCCCTTGCCCGTGCTATGATCATCAAGGATCAGTGGGGAGTGTAACAAATGAATGAGTGTACCGGGCAAACGTCGTGGCGGCAGGCACAAAATTCGCAGTGCATGACCAGGCCCATATTCATTTGCATAAGCGTATGCCTTACCTGCACAAAAGCTGAGAGTTTGCGAGGGTAAAGGGAGTTGTCCAGTTGTGCGAAGGTCACACGTGTTGTTCCTTTCGGTGTCGACTGCGGAAGAAGAAGAAGAAGAAGAAGAAGAAGAAGAAGAAGAAGAAGAAGAAGAAGACGGAGAAGACAAGGACTTCAGTAATTTCGTTACAGAAAGATTCCAATATATATATATATACGTCTGATGGTAATTTACAAACATTATGTCTGCTTATTTTTAGCATACTCCGTTCATATTCACGGATATTTTTCTGGGTGTTACAATCAAATGATGCAAAACCGCAATATAACAATAAAAACCATTTTATATCTCGTGTACTTCGAATGACTTTCCAAGATCATCATCAGGGCTGTAACTATTATTGCAAAATGTGTAACCATCCATTACCGATTTTTTTTCTTTTTGTGTGTAAATATAACGGCTAACATAATCTTTGTAATGTATTTAATCAGACATGCCTAAAAGACAATTTGTTGCCTAAATACAAATATATATAATATTATCCAAATTCAAAGATACACACGCGCATACATATATACACACATACACATACAAACTGATATATATATATATATACACATACACACACATATACACACATACACATACAAACTAATATATATATACACATACATACGCACACACATATACCCACATACACATACAAACTGATATATATATATATACACACACACCCCACACACACACACATATATATATATATATATATATATATATATATATATATATATATATATTTATATATTGTGTTATTAGGCAGCAATCCTTCATTTATGTATGTTTCATTAAAAACGACAGAATGGTTACTACTGTTAAGATTTTTATTTAATTTTCCTGTGTTCGCACCGGAGCTTTATTTTGCGGCACATATTATGTAGGAACTGTCCAATTGTACTATAGTTCCGAGCGCTTTCGACTATACCTTTAGCCATTATCAAGGATGATTTTGTTTTTTTCAGTTTACTTGAGTGCGTGCATTATGTGTATGCTTTTACTGTGTTATAAAGATGTTTTATTATCCGAACACGGTTAGCACATTGTGGCCTTGTTCGTAGTTAATATTGTTAAGAGTTGCTTTTTTTTGTCTTTTTTTTATTATTAAGGCGTCTATAATTTTTAATCTTACAGCTGGATGAGGTTATTATGTTGGTCAGTTTTTACACACTCGGTGCCCCAAAAAGAAACCTCTTGTGCGAACACAAGAAAATTTAAATAAAAAGCTTATCCGTAGTACATTTTAATGAAACCTTTTCATATATATATATATATAAATATTATATATATATATATATATATATATATATATATAGTGTTGGCCCGGTCACACTCGTATTTCATCTGAAGGTTCTGGAGGCGCTTTTACATCGGGTCCCGCAAGTTTTCTTTGTGCAAACAACGTGAGTGTTTGCTGGGACCCGCTGTCATCTGCCTCTAGTTCCTTCTTGCATATATACAGGTATATATATGTACATATATGTATTTTTTTCCACCTATTCTGATTGTACCTTTTCTGTTTTAATTTTCAATCTCCCGTGGAAGTTTGATGAGCGGGAGCGAAACCGGTTGCTCCCCCCTCTTGTTGTTGAGTTTTTTTTATTATTTAATATTGTTTTAATATGTCTTGTAATATTAAATTTTACACTTTTATTTCGATCATTAAATTTTGGACCTACAAAAATATCTTTTAAATATATATATATATATATATATATATATATATATATATATATATATATATATATATATATGTAAATCACATGCGGTGGCAAACCTCATAGATAAGTAAATGTAGAAGTAATGGTATTTGGAGACACCGTATTTATTTTTTTTTGGTTTATTTTGTTTCGCGGCATATCAACACCTCAATGGGTTATTTAATGCCGACAATAAATTTAGGATAGGTTAGCATGAGAGTAAAATAGGTATTCCTTATAGGCCAGGTTTCATTGTCGTATTTTTGAAAACAGGTTTTTTTTTCAGAATTGTATTACGGGTAAATATTTTAAAATGTATTGCTATAAAATCTCCGTTTATTCTTTCATAATGTTTTGACTCCTTGTTTTGGGGTTAAATATTTGTCCATATCTGGGACCCTAACCTGGTAACAACAACAATTTCAAAATGGTTCGGCGCTCCTCAAAACCTCCTTATCAGAGACTCAGCGGCCGGATGTAATTTATCCATCACACCCAGGACGCACCCTCTTTTAGGTCATAGATATCCACTTACCTATATGAATTGTACATTGTTGTCTGACGAGTCAGTGTGACAAAGCACCGTGAATCAATGGAGTTTGTACGGGTCATGTTAATGGAATGGGGGATTCTACTAGTGAACTTGTAGAGACTTTTTCATATCCTACAGTTCCAGTAAAATATTAGTAAGAAACAAAAAGAGACACTTATAGAAATGTAACTTTTTTAGTAAATGAGTTCTGATCTTAACCCAATTGATCACCTTTGGGCAACAATAGGTAAGCATGCCCGTAGTAGGCAACTTAAAGAATGAAGTGAATTAAAGAAATGCTGGAAATATCTGGCGAAGGACGTTGACGTATGAAAGAATTTAGTCTATAGTATGCCACGAAGAATTAAGAGCGTTATTATAACAAAAGTTTACCCAACAAAATACCAAACCATTTTTGACCTGTATAATGTACCAATGCACACATGTATTAATACAATGTATTAATAAATGAATTACACACTTTTCTTGGTATTAATACAAAAATCGACATTCTCTGACTGCTTCCATTTTTTGCCTCTTACTGTATAAATATAAATATATAAACTTTAAATGATTACGGAAATAAACATTAAGATGAAGTGAACACACATTAAAATAAGAGCCTGTATGTAAAAGAAAATAATTCTGATTTCAAATAATTATTATGAAATTCCTGAAAATACAAAGGTAAGTTAAAAATCAAGCGTTAATATGCTTAATGCGAATCACGTTTTTTGCTTGATAATATAGGCAGATATAATATTTATTTTTGAATTTTATGGTGACATTCAGTCTATTTACATTGTAATTTGTTTATCGAGAAAATATTTTGAAAACTCTTACTGCCCAACGTGGACAGTAAATTCGCCGGCCACGGTTCCTAAATAATCAGGATTTGCTATCATGTGACACTGATTCGAATCAACTACACTTTCAATTCAGTTCCCAAACACATATCCAGAACGTCTATTCAGCTACTATTGAGATTCCCCAATTTAATATAGCAAAGTAAGTATAAATTAAGGCTTAGGTGTGGGGCTGTAATTTCTGTCTGTAGATATTGGCTTCCTTATATGAGAACTTGTCATCATTTTCTGTTTTATTTTATTTTATTTATTTAGGGGCATTCATAGGATACACTACAATACAATGGAATTTTTATTTTAATTTTGTGTTTTTATTTTGTAAAATATATTTCTTAAACGGGCTTCCAAATTGATCATGTCATATTTTATATATTTATATTTTTATTTATAAGGATATAAAATATTATATTTATTATATTTATTAGTATACCAAATATAGTATTTTTTAATATTAAAATATTACAATTTAATTTCGCTTTTTCTTACTTTCTTATTTATGGTCTAATGGTAGATATATAATTATGCAAATTTCTTTGCAAAATATTTTTGGAATTATTTTCTTTAAATTAAACATAATGCGATATCTACAAAAAGTTATTTCATTTTTTTTTTATTTAATTAATATTTATTTTCAGAAATTCAATAATATATAACTTGCATGATGTTCTTTCACCAATTCCTTGCAATGTGTCTAAACCAAGACATTTTCCTCATTGGATTTTTGTTCCGCAATAGTAAATAGCAAGGAGTTTTCTCATGTAGGCAAAAACGACAGGGGTCATTTAAAGATCTACAAGTTCTGTTTTGCTTTTGTTTTTTTTTAATAATTTCCATTTTTCTGTGGGTGTTTCATTTGCTTCTTTTAAATACAAAAAATATTTGGATAGGAATATTTTGTTACAATACTCATTACTTTTGAAGGAATACACATTAATTTAAACTTATTTTTACTGCTAACAATATAAGGTTTCTCAATATTAATATTCTCAATAGATGACATAGTGATTTGGTAATTTCTGTGTCGCGATGAATACATATTTTGGAAGATCAAAATCAGCTTTCAAACAAAGTACAGACTCTACAAATCGCTTGTAGTCTTCATTCTCCTAAATGGATGTGAAATGTGGACACTGTTTGAGCGTTTGAGAAGAAATGTATGAGAAAACTCCTTGGCATTGTACGCCATCGTAAAAAATCGTTTGCCAACGTCAAGCAATGGACAGGTATTAATGTACAAGAATTGTTTATGGCTATCGTTGATAGACTGTGTGGCTTCTGCATTCGGACCTACCCTACAATTAGAAAAGTCAAGGAGTTGATAATGATGATCTCAGGTAGCTTATAGAAAGATGAGAAGACACACATAAAAATAATAGCCTTAATATTTTTTAATAAAAATCAGGTGAATGATAATAACAGACAAGATGAAACTAGATTTAAGAACTTTATAAAAAAATGCACAAAACCAGTAGATAAGAGCAAAAACAAATTAGACTAATTATTTATTACAAAAAAAATTAAAACCGGCAATCTTATAGTTAAAAATAATAATTACTCAAAATGAAATAGAACATATATTATTTATGAATTTAAATATTCATTAAGGAATTGTGTTCCTGATCAATCAAAATTCGTAAACAATTTTATTGGCCACACCCAAACATGTTTAACCAGAAGACTCACGCTACATCTTTCTGACCATAGCTCAATTAAGTCTCATTTAAATACTCATGGCTACCTACCGGACAATTCAACACATACTTGGTGACAATACAAATATAATAGCATCGTCTACATATAAAAAAGGCTAAAAGTAATGGAAATCTTATTAATAAAAACAAAAAATAGCACTCAATAATATCAACTATGAACATGGACACAGTATGTTGACTTTTGAAAATAAAACATTCTACAATGCTAAATATATACATAAAACAACCCATTTCCCGTTAACAGCAACTATAATTTATCATTGATAAGGCTAAAGGTATAGCCGAAAGCACTTAGAAAAATACACAATTGGAACTGTTTTTTGTCTAATCTTACTACGGAAGAGAAAACTTTATAAGAGCATATGATAAATTATATATAAAGCTTAAACAAAGCACCTTGTCTGTCATATTTAATGAAATTTGAATGAAAAAAGGATTGCTGCCAAAATACTCAATAGATAGATAGATAGATAGATAGATAGATAGATAGTGAGAAAAGGAGAAGAAATGGCGCCCCAAGACGGATGCATTTACTATCACTCTACTCCTTATTTCCTCCCATCAGCATTTAAATAACACGGTAGACTAGGCTCTGTAGCCTTGGCTGTCAAACAATATTATAGAAAAAAAAATTCTGGAATCTAAACCGTCCAGATGTCAGTATGAAACCACTCCATTACTTTTCCCATGTTGGTATTGCAATTAAAAGAAAACAAAGAAAAGCTGGCTGTAAAGGCCACAATTATCCTTTTTTCTGTAATGAGATGTAATGTTTTTAAATTGTATATTTATTTTTGGCCACTTTCCCGATACAACACATCTCTCTCTAATATCTTTAGTGGTATTATGTTTATTGTTGCAGCATTCAAAATAATCGCAATAATTTTTCCCCAACTTTTATATCAGCTGTTAACATAAGTTGATTTTAGTCCTGTCATCATCTTCGTCATCACTTTCATTATCTTCAATCTCATCACTGCTTTCCCAACAGATGCTGTCCTCATTTAGAAAAGTCGGAAAAAAGCTCTTTTGATTTCCCCACAGTGTCGTTCGTTTCGTTCAATAAGTTATGATATTGCAGAATCAGCCGTTCTCTTGTTTACACATTTTTAGGACGACGACGCTTCGATCCATTTTCCGATTTCTCATTAAAAACAATCAAGTATCTGGGTTAGCGTCAGTCTCTTTGTTTCGGCTACGAAGCTATCTGTATGTTTGTCAATCATTCCTCATTATATTATACTCATCTCAGTTTCATCAAAAGCAAAGCCGCGGAAGCTTTAGCGTTTGTAATGTTAATGTAATAACGATTTTAAAATTAGGACAGTTTTCTCAGAACGTTATAATTATACCTGAAATATATCAACACATGAATTAAATAGATTCATTTTATTTTCATTTGTTGCTTGCAACATTATGAATCAATGCTTAATATTTTCTGCATGTAAAATTAACATGGTCTCATAATGATTATCGCTCATATTGTCTTTATATCTTTAGCATTTTGCTTCTGTTTGGTTCGTCAAAAAAGATTTCAGTACATTTTCTATGTAATAGTTTCTTTTGACGGAAACGCCTGTGCAAAAGTGGATCCCGGTGATCATATCTAGGCTCTGAACTTATCTCTGAAAATTATCTTTTCTGATTGGTTAACAAATATTTAAAAAAAAAAAAAAATTTACTTTTTCTCAACTACGTCCGAACTGAACCAGCCTAGGTTTTGACCCGAGCGAAAACACAAACAATTTGGAACCTATCACGTGATAAATTCGACACACGAGCGCATCTCTTCAGTGAGAACAGCGACAGCAACAAACTCGTCAACAAATTCACGTTACTGATTTAGGCTAAAATTAATTCTTAGCACAATCTCAGCTATCAGAGTATTAACTAACTAAACACACATCAGTGAGCATTGTGATTGTAACTTTGCTATATGAACTCGTCGCTTCACGCAGAAGGTTTGAAACTTTTCCTTTTCTAGCCTTCCAGACTATCAATCATCCACAAAGCAGTTTCGATGTTACCTGACTGTTAATCATTCAAAAAACATTCAATATTTATCTATGACGAATTTTTTTGTGGGAGTACTATTTCTTATTTCGTCAAGTAATTTCTAACTTTTGTCTCTCTACCGAAAAGAACATGATTTTACATTTTAAGCCTTAAGCAATTCAGACTAAAGAAGGTCGAGAACTCTTACTGTTGGTATGTGTATAAAGAATTATTGAGTAAAAATAGGTTTGTTTAAAATCAGTTTTTAATCCAAACTTATTTATCCATAACAAATCATACTTGATTGGCATATACCTTTAGTATAACAAGCAAAGACACTTTATTTGCCACTAAAAACATTATTTGGTTTGTGAAAAAGCAATATTAAACTTTTCAAACTCAGTACAAATTCCCTGGGAAATTTCACATTCAAATTGAATATTTGTGTATATAAATGTTTTATATTACTGAAAATATATGTTTGTCTGTTGTTGTGGTGTTTGACAGCCTTGTGTCATGCAAGCAAATTTAAAAGTTTGTGGAGATGTTTGCCGACGCCTGGTGTAGATTAATATTATATTATTATTTTAAAGAAGTTTTCAGTATCTACTTTATTAATCTCATTTATACTTCTAATAGTTGTATTCTGTCTGAATGATTTTTTAATCATTAATCATTAACATTCTGATTTACATAGACAACATGCAGAGGCAGTGGAGACACGGTTGTAAATAGATTCTCATTACAAGATTTTGTTTCTTCGTATTTTTTTCTCCAACATGAATTATTTATTACTAGAAAATGACAATATCTTATCTGATAGAGAAATGAACAATCGTACAGTCTGCTATGAGGTATATCGAAAGTCACATATATTAAGTTCGAATTTAGATGGGGATTAAATATAGTCCGATTATTATTTGATTCTTTATTCTACCGCTTAAAATTCGGTATGTAGCTATAAAATGTTGGTTAGATTATCTTGAATATATATATATATATATATATATATATATATATATATATATCAATAAATATATATATATATATATATATATATATATGGAGAGAGAAGGGAGACCACCGCCCGCTGTGGGATCAGGTTGAGATCATGAAAAAAGGACTGACAGTGATTATTGGAAAATTCTGTAAATTTAAGGAATCAGCACATATGCTAGGCCACAAAATCTCCTAAGAATCAGGTTGAGCCGACCAAGTTCTAAAATGAATACAATATGCGCAGAAACCAATAATAAGGAGTGCCAGAGAAAAGCGATAAGAACAACAAAGTTGCAATATGAGCTCTGGTAAAAATATGAAATTATAACAGCAAAGAATTGCAATATGAGCACTGGTAAAAATGGTTGCTGAAGACATAAGGTTTATAATACCCAGACATTCATACACAGATGTCCTCAAGGACACATGGCACAGTGGATAAAGGCGTTGGTTAGATCCAGTAACAGGACCCTAAGTGTGTTCAATATCCGGTTAAGGTAGTGGAGAACTTTCAAAAGGAAAATTAACAGGAGATAACTGATAACTGACATCCATTAAACATGGCACGTGGAACTAGAACAGTCTACCCCAGTGAGCGAAATAAAGAGTTCAGTTCGACATTCTAACCACCTGAAGAAGGCCAGAGCGTACAACGGCCGAAACGTTGTAATAAATATGACGACAAAGATGAGGAGAATAGTCCGAATATTGCAAATAATGTATAATATAAAGAATATATATCTAACATAATACATGAGAATTTCTTTTGGAAATGTTCAAGTTGAATATAAATAAATAGGTTATTCGATAAAAAACCACGCTTTCTCAAGGACTGCTTCAATACGACCTATTTGCAGCCCTTAATTTTTCTTCATGTTACACATCGCGTTCAGGGTGAAGGCATTCAATAACTCCTTGTTATTTTAGGGAGGTGTCCCTAGGATTCTCCACCTCTCTTTCCCCGCCTCTCTCTCTCTCTCTCTCTTTCTCACTTGACGACGTTCCAGACGCAATACTGCAGCAGATTCAAAAAATCACGAAATCAAGGCCACGTGATGGGTACAAAAGCACCATGAAAATTCTCATACAGCCATTATTATTCTATGTAGACCAGTTGAGAGGGAGTAGAGTCCAGCTAGAATGTATGGTCACCCTCTCGATCCATGATTTGACCATCGTGTCCAGAACATTTTTGTAGATTTTGGCATTAACTCCGTGTAACCCAGGACCCTCACAATTGACGTAAACTTGTTGGGCAGCAACACTGCCCTTTCAAGAAACATGCTGTCGCTCCTGTTGGTTTTTCTTGTGCCATAAGGAAGGCGTAATTATTTATTTCCTTGGCTAGTAAGGAAGCTATATTCCTAAGGCCCACGGTACGTCTAAAAATGTAATTAATATGTTTAAAGTTTCGTAGGTGTTTCGTTATATTATGTTATATAATTTTCCATTCATGACCTGTTACTTGGAGCTTCTTATGTAGTCTTTTGAATGAATGAAAATATGAGTATTTTTCTTTAATAAACGTAGCTTGTGATGCTTTACTTTTTATAAAAATAATTGTTTAACATTTTGACAGCCAGATGTCAATTACGAAATTTAAACGCTAACATTATAATAGTCAACTAAGGCGATAAAATGTATTTTTCAGTTGATTTATAGCTTCAACTACAGTCTTAATATCTTTTTCCCATTAAAGTTACCACTACGAATGAACTCGTAGTTGGTGTCTGTAGATGAACATGTATCAGAATATCATATGCACGAGATAACTCGTAGTTGCAACAAGATTACTCGTAGTCGGCACAAGATAACTCGTAGTCGGAACGAGCTAACTCTCAGTTGGCACAAGATAACTTGTACTCGGAACGAGATATGTCGTCGTCGGCACGAAATATCTCGTAGTCGGCACGAGATAACTCGTAGTCGGAACGAGATAACTCGTAGTCGGAACGAGATAACTCGTAGACGGCATCATAATGAAAACTGCCGACCTCATGCTAAGGTGCGGTTGGTAATTTTTATTCAGTCAATTTGTTGATAATGTTATTCTAATAATATTAGGTTTTCCCAAAAGTTCGTAAACACTTGCAAAAAATTAAAATTTTACTCACCAAGTAATAACAAAAACAACAAAAATTATTCCTCAAAATAAAGACCATCATTTTCCAAGACTTTCTGCCATCGATCTGCAAGCTTTGGATTTGGTGAAAGTACCATTCAGTCAAACTTCGAATAAAAGAATTCTTGACACGCTTCCTCGACTTCATCAAACGAGTCGAATCAGCGGCCCCTTCAGAAAGTGTTGCATTGAGCGGAAAAAGGCCGTAATCTGATGGAGCAGAGTCAGGACTGTAGGCTGGATGTGGCAGAACCTCAACGCCGTCCAGCTCTTCAAACTTGTCTTTGGTCTTCCTGGCGGTGTGTGGCTTGGCATTGTCCTGCTGCATGAAAGCGCGCTTTCGGTTGATCAGAGCCGGATACTTTTGCTTCAACTTTTCGTAGACCAGCTCCAGTTGCTGACAGTGAAGTTCAGTAGTGATGGCACGACCATTCGGAACCAACTCAAAATGCACGATTCCTTCAAAGTTCCACCAAACGCACAACATGACATCGATCTTGTTTTGTAACCGACGATGTCTCTTCCCTTCTGAACCTATCAACATCTTCGATTGTGCTGGACCAGATAGACCCATTTCTCGTCCGATGTCACAATGCGCTTCCAAAAACGCTCGTCCAATGGATTGCTGAGCAATTGAAGGCAAATTTCAACTCGTCTGTTGGCTTGTGCTTCGGTGAGTTCGTGAGGATCTTGGCGCGGCTTTTTGTGAACAAAATCAAGTTGCATCAAGTGTCGGTGAATTGTCGATTTTCCAACTCCAAGCTCATCAGCCAATTCTCGATAAAGTAAAAAAACAATTAAAAATTGCATAAAAATTCAATTTTTCGCCAGTGTTTGCGAACTTTTGGGACAACCTAATATAACATTTGCAGTTATTTTTATTTTCTTTTTCATTATGCGCTTTTGCCTTATGTACGCTAAATTTCAAGTTTGAAGCCAACCCCAGAATTGGCATGGAATGAATTTGACAGAAAAGTGAACAAATGAAAAAGGGATCTTAGAATCATTCGACATAAATTGAATCCATTATTACACTTATACATTGAAAAAGTCTTGCAACGAATGCTAAACTTTTGTTTTTGTTGAGATGTTGTGAGTTTCCCGCGTGTCGGTGTATGAATCAAGACAAACACAGTTGTAGAGGAAAATACTGGTATATTTGTAAAAGCAATTATCAATAGAGTGATTAGTAGAACGAAGGTTGGTTAGTACGAAACAATATCCAAAGTCTATAGTCCAACGGTATGTAACCGGTAAGCTTATCTGGACTGCTGACGCTCTCGCTCTCCCGTCCTCTCTCTAGAGCTGACTTATATAAGAGGGACCAGTCCATTTCTAGTCAGAAGGTGGGTGCGCCCCAACAATTTTGCAGTAATCAAGGCTACAGGAGGATATTTTGACGAGAGCAATATTTAATATTTGTATGCTATTTTTAAAATCTTTTTGTCAGAACAAAATTTCTAATAAAAATTCATATTTTACTTTTTTGTAAACTTGTATAATAATTTTCTCTGATTTATAAAAAAAGCAACAATTTTTGAGGTCAATATATAAAAATAAACAGGGGCTTGCTCAAAATGTTGAACAATAGTGTATATCTTTTCATGATTCCACGAATGCATTGAATGACATTTGAAAATCTATTTGTAATTGCATTGAAATCAATAAGACTTAAACAATTTGTGCATTTTAACAGTTTTAAAAATTTTATAAAATAAAAAAAAATAATAGAGATAATAGAAATCCGTTATACTTGAGATATTATTTTTTTTTACATCAATTCATGTTTAAAGATATCGTCCGTGTCTTCTTGCTTTACTCATTCCGTTTTTTTCTCATATGTCCTTATGATTTTGCTAAACTTCTTTTTAACTTAGACTTATATCTGCAATAATTTTTGTTCCTGTAAATATTTCATTTTGAAAATTACCCATTACTATCAGAATCGTAGAGATTTTTTCTTTTTATTCTCCTTTTCTAATTCATGATCTTTTCATACTAAGAGAAATATTTCTAGACGTGCATCGGCAGCATTAAAACAACGGATAATAATTTTAGAAGGATATCTTATTTCTTTAATCAGAATTTTTATTTTGGAGTTCTGAAAGCTAGTGTGGCGGATTTTTTCAGACAAATCGAAATTGGCAACGAGCTACAAATAATTGCTTAAATTATTTGATGCTTTTCACAAATTTATTTTATTGTTTATCTTTAATATTTAATTTCCACTGGGTCTAGAAACACTGATGCTAATACGCGTGCAATTTGGAAAAGTAAATAAACCCAAGTATTTAATGCAATAACTTTATATAAATGCAATAATTTTATGCTGAATGTACTTTGAAATATCTGTGTACTCAAGACACAAAGTATCTTTTCTTGAAGGCGAAATTATTTGTAATTGCGTAAAATTACAATAATCCGTCATTAAAAATATGCTAATCTCAGAAATTAAGAAAGGAAAGGAGTATTCACTACATTCAAGATTACCCTTGGAATAACCCAACAAATTCTCTTTCAAATTGATATCTCAATTGCGCATGCGTGACAAAACTGTTGAAACACTAACTGGGATAGTGTACAATCAATCTTCTTCCATCTGTCAAATCATATCTGATATTCACTTTTACATATTATACAGTCCTTTACTTTTGAAAACAACCTTTGTGTGTTTTGACCCAAGAATATCTCTCCCAGTATACATCTAATTTATGAATAAGTTACTACATAAAAATCTATACAGAGTTATATTGATTTTCTTTTTTACTGACATGTTTCATTCACTGGATCTACTGGTCTATTTCTAAGATGATACGTACAAAACCCCACAGGCAATAGAGTTTCTTCCGCAGAGCAGAATATCTCGAATCCCGAAAGAAACAATTTTTCAAAAAACCTTCCCCTCTCATAGTCCATCTTGTTAAGATAAAAGCGTCAATCCCTGGAGGCAAAAAAATATCTCGGTCAATGCAAAACAATGTACGTTTTCTTATTCCAAATTCCCATAGATAAATACTGCTCAAGCGAACAAAATGGGTCACTTTCAGGAGAATTCGCTTTTAAGGATATATATTTTAAAATATCCTTAGAAAAGAATGTTTGTATCTACTTTGCTTTCGAACGATAAGAAACATTTTTTTACTCGAAATCAATATGTTTATTCTGCTTGAATTGTTTATATTAATGAGGGTAAGTCTAAGCTCGAAGTAAGCAAGACTTTTTTCTTTAAACTTTGATTCAACCACTTGAAACAAAAACGAATCTACCGTATCTTTCCTTCAATAAGCTGCAAAATAAATCAATGTAAGGACTATTCTGAAATAAATAAAAAATATACTATTTCGTATCTTTGTGAAACAATATGAACAGTATATTATATTAGAATAATTTTTTATATTTGTTGTAAGATCATTTTGGAAATCAAATGAAAAATGTTGTGATTTCATTTAAATTTTTTAAATCGTCAGTCATTAAAACTTTTTACAAACAAATATCTTTTAACTGGAGGCGGTTTTTATTGTGTAAATCTCTGTTGGAAGCAATGCAATAAACACATTAGGACCAATGAGGCACAATTTTGAAAAATATAATTGTTACTTCCAGGCAACAAGGAAATTATGGCTTAAATTTATGATTACTTCTCATTAGACCATAACGCTGGGTTATTTTATTTTTTTGATAAATTCATAACTTCTTTCTTTCCTTCTTTATGCCTCACCCCACCTACAGGACAAAACTTTCTAGCATTTGAAGATCAAAGCAATATTTTTCTGTTACTTCTTCCAATTCATGTTCTGCCATCAATTTCCACAAACAACTTAGGTGGGTTACCCGTTGCCTCCTTCTGCTCCGCTTGCCTTCGTTGTGCCCTAAGTGTGACAGATTCTCCCATCCTTTTCCCCTCATTAAGTTTCCAAAAATTTTCTCGTTGCTTGCATGTTCTATCTATGGCGTTTTCAACATTATCTTGTAGTCCACATTTCTAGTGTCTAATACCATATAGAAAGACTAATATCCCTACACGCAAGCCGCTAGTGTCCCGCTGGTGGGTCGCTGCTGGCAACGCCAGTGGTCCTCTGGGGCAGCCACCGCCGGGCCACGTGTTATCCTCTAGCAGTTCGCTAGTAGTAACATTGCCGAGACGAGACTGCCTACGGGCCACCACCGGCAAACGCTAGTGGCATTCCACCTAGTGGCAGATTGGTGGCATGCGTGTAGGAAACAGCACACGAATATCTACTGTTACTAAATACAACTGATTTGAGACATGTTTCGCTATTTCAATGCACGTCGAAATTATGGCCAGATGTATGCCTAGTCATTAATGCATTGCGTGAATGTTTTGCAAAAATTTAAAACAACATGCCTGGCCGCATACACAATTCCGAAAATTCCTTGTCGAATACACAACTCCACTTGAACATGAAAACAATAAATAAAAACTAAAAATTCTTGAAACTATATACATAAAACAGTTGAAACCTAACCTCTCCACAAATATAATGTTGTGTAGGAACCTACCACCCCTCTTGAAGATGAACTCGTCTAAAAACAAGGACGTAAAATAGTGGCATGTCAAAAGAGAGTGTCGGAGAAATTCTTGGGCTGAGTTTGTTATAGACTACTCAGGCGATTTCTGTACCAACTTACCAACCGAATAAATCCCATTTTATTGTTACATGTTATTTGGCGTTTGTCTTTATTAACCCCAAATTAACATCATAACATATACTTAAATGCCTATAATTGGTAACAGAAGCCATTGGTTTATACCAACGGCTTCCCATACTTAATACTTCTCGAATTCACTCTCGCGTGGTCCTGTGTGACGTCATGAACTGCGGTGCGATTTTCGCTCGCAGCGTGTTATGTCGTTGTTTGGGAATCTTCCATGTAAACAGAAACAGAATATTGTCAATGTTTTGTCCGTGTATTGCTTAATATATTGTAAGATAATTGTCATCTTTGATAATGGCTTATGTAAGCCGAAAGCTTAGACTGGATTAAAAAAATATGTATTAATATTGTGATTTTCTTTCTTCCTTTAATGATAATGTTGCTAAGCTTATCAGATGATATGAAAAGAATTTACGTAAAATAAATAGAAAACACTTGTCTATATTATTTAATGAAACATGTATCAATGAAAAATGCTATGTAAATACACACATTTTAAATATTTATATATATATATATATATATATATATATATATATATATATAGTTGGATAGATGTGAGTTTGTGACCCTGGATTCCACGCTACGATCGCTAAAGCGTGAAACCCAAGGTCACAAACTAAGGTCATATCTAACCAACCAAATATGTTAACTCGATCTCTGATATTGAGTGCTTTCTAATAAGTACCGCGCATATAATATATAAATAATTATACATATATATATATTTATTTATATTTACATATATATATATATATATATATATATATATATGTGTGTGTGTGTGTGTGTGTGTGTGTGTGTGTGTGTGTGTTTAAATGATAATAATAAAAATAAATAAATAAATAAATGAGAAATGAATAAAAGAATAAAATTATCATAAAATATATGAGAACATTTGTTTATGTTTGTTAAAATTTTTGATAGATAAATAATAAATCAAATTAAATAGTAGGAAACGAAACAAAATGCCGTTATGAATCGAACGGTTTTCACACAAATTTGAAAATATGTTCTCGTTTATAAAAATCTTACGTTATAATTATATTTAAGAAAACTAATAAAATGAAATTATACTGCACACTCTTTTCATAGAACAGTCGGATTAAATGATATATTTGGAGCATGAGGGGATTGAGAAATATCATATAAAATTCGTAATAGGGGAATTGTTCTCTACCATTATTTATAGGGGGGAAATCGGAATGTGTAGTCAAAATCCTTAATTTTACATTAACTTGAAACACGACAAGAAATGGAAACGACATCGAAAAGACAATCATTCGAATATCATCGGCACAAAAAACTGGAGATAGATAGATATGATCGGACAGTTATAAACAGACAGATATAAACAGAGATAGATAGATAGATAGATAGATAGATAGATAGATAGATAGATAGATAGATAGATAGATATGAACAGACATATATGAACAGACAGATATAAACAGACGTAGATAGATAGATAGATAGGTAGATATGAACGGACAGATATGAAGACAAATATAAACAGACGTAGATAGATAGATAGATAGATAGATAGATAGATAGATAGATAGATAGATAATGTGTGTGTGTACATATCGAGAAAGATAGATAGGAACAGATTCAGACAGATATGAAGTGATTGATAAGTTGATATATAGATAGATATGAACAGATGCGATTGATAGACATATAAATAGATAGGAACGGAGTTAGATATTCACAAATTGAAATATATAGCTAGATATTAACATTCTAATATATATATATATATATATATATATATATATATATGAGAGAGAGAGAAGAGATAGATAGATAGATAGATAGATAGATAGATAGATAGATAGATAGATAGATAGATAGATAGATTAATTTGTTCGTATTCAATGCATAACCTGTGTGAAATGTGTCATAAGGGAACCAAATTATGGGTTGCATAAAAGCAGGCGGGAAGAAATTGAATGCAGATATTGATAAACAGAGACGATGTCGGAAACGGATTTACAAGCAGTGAAAATGAAAATACGGAATGGAAGATGAGAGAGAGAGTGAAAATGCTTTCTATACTGGTAAAGGTCACTGTTTGATTTTCAATGTGTTTATCTAATATTAATAATTGTATTTTGAAGTGGAAAGCGAAAATCATACCCCCCTCCTTATCACTCGTTAAATTATCTCTCCACTTGGAAATACTGTGTTAAATTATATAGAAAATGGACTGTAATGTACGCATATCAACGTAGTAAGACGTGTTTGAGTAGACCACCTATCATGTGCATTAGGTGCAATTCAAGATATAAAGGGGGAAATGCTTGCGTGCATTGTTGAATATCAATTTACGCTTACAAATTCACACTTAGGAGAAAATATCTCCTTCAATTTCCTGCTAAGTGAGTGCACGCGTACGACTTCACCTGTTCCTACGACAAATTCGATGAAGTATCAAAAGGATTCACACAGACTGTATCTCTGTTTATGTATATGGATGCATATAAAAATATAGAGATATATATGTGTGTGTGTGTTTCAGTGTATGTGTGTGTGAGCGCGGGCGCGCGGTTACACACGCTCTCCCATAGAAATGTGGACGGAATTCATAAACCTTTATAAGATATGCTCGAGTGCATCTCTAAGGAGAAATAAGAAAGAGGATTTGGAGTGAATTAGGGAAATAGTGTGCGAATGCAGAGCAAATAAGAAAAAGGTAGGAATGATTGAAAAAATGTGGTGAAGAAGAAATATTACAGACGTATGGGAATATTGTGGACCGGTCGTTAAGGCAAATTGAAAGATGTGATGGAAGGTGGTTAAGTAGGTAAAGGTTGATTGAAAAATTCAGGCAGAAAGACCCGGAAGTGCAAGAAGAAAGATAAAATCGGAAATATCATCTAAAATTGAAAAAAAAAATAACCGGGTAACAACTACAAAAGGAACAGAAGATGGAAGTTTGAAGAAAAAAGGATTGTTATAGAAGAAAAGAAAATCTGTGAAAAATGCTAAAAAAATTGATGGCAAAGAAAGAAAAAAAGAAAGAAAGAAAGAAAAAAGAACTGAGAGTTGCGAATTGAATCCAAAAAGAATTATAGGTGACTTCAAATATAGACAGGTGTCTTTGATTCAGTGATGAAATGTAAGAAAACGGTTGGAATAAAAGGGAAGTAACTCGTATCACATAATAAGCGATATTGAAAAAAACGGAATAAGGATAAAAAATGAAACGAAACTACAATCATACAAAAATATGTTTTAAAACTGATGATTGGAAATACAGCATATATTAAAAATGTCAACGTTTAATAAAATCATATTCTTCAAATAATTCCTTGGGTCTCGGTATTATCAATATAAACAGCTCCAAAGTGTTGTTTACTATGAATGCAATAAGAATAACAAAATCAGATATGGCAGGCTAGGAACAGTGCTTTTCTGAGAACTTACGAAAAAGAAAATGTTGTTTTTATAAGGAAAAATGTTGAATGAACAGATACAACCATGCGGCAAAATGAAAAATAATATACATAATGTAAATTTGATATTAAAATAATCTATCTTATTTAAAACAAAAATAAAATATTTCATAATGTATTTTCGAAATTTGAGATTTTCTGAAAATAATATCCTTTTTTTTGTTGATATACGACACAACATTTCAGTCCTTCTACCGTCTGACTTTCTTTAGTTATCCGAGAGAATGTTGAACATTGTATTAACTTCACCCAGAGAGTAGATTCATCTTATTCTGCTGAAAAGGTTAAAGGATATTTCGTAACAATACTATCAGTTTAGTTCATTCTATCGTATCATGTTTCTCTTCCATTGCGTATAGAATTTGAGAATACCATGGACTGAACATGTAAAGCACGACGAAGATTAATAGAAAATGGAAACAATAAGGACACATATTTAACCTCAGAAAGAGGCAATTTAAATTTCCTGGGTACATAATGAGGATAGAGGACTTGGAAAATTTGGCACTAGCAGAACATTTTGAAGGCAACATGAACAGAACATTACAGTACATAAATTACCTAACGAACTTGTGTAATTAGATGACAGAACAGGGTTTAGGAGAGATAACAAAAAAGACAAAATTTACTAAGAGATGCAGGAAGATGTGGAGCACCAAATCGCCAACGTTCCAAAAATATTTTAGGAGAATAACCAGAGATCACCTTTCAAAATGTTTTATTCCATTGTTAACCAGGAAAATAACTAAATTTAGGACAAATATGATCAATCAATGAGAAATATACTCATAACATGAATGCAAAAGGAAAATGTACACACAACAAGTTCAACCAGAAAGGGAATATATATAGTCATCCATAGACAGGCTATTTAGCAGATCAGTGTGGCTATACATCTAATAACTTCAAGCCGGGATCGAAACCCGATCGATTTGGCATCAGTCGGCGATTCTAACTCCTAGGCCGGAAGAATTTTCTCTTATTTTTACCATTTTCTATTACTCTTTCCTTTCTTTTCCGCTCTTAAAGAACAAACACAAGACATTTATCAATCTAACATGTTTGCACTTTATTAAAGCATGCCAGACAATTTAAATAAAAACTGTATATAGAAGGCATTTTCTATGTTTAATGGGGGAAATTACATTTTTTATGAATTAATAACATTAGGATGAATTGTTGTTTTAATACACTGTAAGCCAATCGATTATTTGAACGAGGGATTGGAAAAATAGACATTATTCTTTACTAGAAATTCACCAAGAATTTTAGAAAAATAAAATGCTTGCCATTCCTTTGCAAACACAAGTAAACGATCATTAGGAGTAGGAAGACATTATTCAAATGCACTGGATACTCAATAACTTGTAGGGACGTTGCATAGGCAAAATATATTCTAAAATACAGTATAATTTATTAATAATCACTACATCTTACAAATAACCCGGTGTATGGATCAGTTATAATAAATTTAGTATAAAAGTTAAAAATATTGGGCATAACATAGGCTATTCTAGAGACAACCATGTTCAACATCGCAAGATATTACAAAACGAAAACATTAACCTAAGAACTAGATTCAGCTTCTTAAATCGCCAGTCAAGATCGAGATTCTTATATGGGTGACATGTAGGGCGTCCTACCTGTTCAGAAATGTCAAAGACAGCAGCCATTTACAAACATTTTCTGAGATAATGGTTACAAATTGTTTCTAATGGGAGAATCCTCCAGTTTTTGAAGAAAACCATACTTCATTAGGTCTTAGAGACTGTTGCACCAGAATTACATACAAAGAACATTAAGAAATGTTCAATACCACATCACTTGAAAACTTCCAGCAGAAACAACAGTTAAAATGGATAGCACGTGTAACTAGAAGAGAAAATAATGATAAATTAAAAATGTTGATTTTCCACATTACCTTAGAGAATTTCTTTTAAGGAACTCCCATCAATTTTAGAGATTGCGATAACTTTTTATCGACTTGAGAAGCTTATTTTCCTCTCGATTTCTTTTAAGAGAAGTATTTTACAAATTTGAACTAAATATAACACTAACGGGACTGACAATAAAAGCCGCATGTTTATGAAATTTAACGGTTACTTCCACCAAGACCATTACCGCCACCTTCAGACTATCATTATTAATTTAATGTTTTCATCACAAGCAAGGCGATGACGCCACTAAGACTCAGTGGTATTGAGCGTGAAAGAAAATGCGATAACGTCAGAGAACCGCTTAATGGTATACTTCAATAATTGGCGAATTATGCGTATGTTACAACAGGTACACCTTAAAAATATGGTTGACAAGAATCTAGCTACTTATTTCTTTTCTGACCTAGCCTAGCTGGCTCGATGGGGAATGAATTCACTTCAGTATTGTCAAAACCAAACAAATAACATTACACCACCTCTGAACTTCAATTGATCATGAGGATGGGTCTTCTCTCAAGGAAGTTCTTTTTCCTTGAAACGTCTATTTGGTTTCAAGCTTTCCCCAGATATCGTAAAAATGGTATATCCGATCTCTTGCTAAAGATACTGAAGGATTCATTGTGTCGCTCTAGTAAGCACAAGATATACTCGTGACTCAGACCAAAAATGGATTATTTCTGTCGTATCTGGGCCGAAGCCTCTTAGTATTCACTTGCCTGTCTTGAGTTCAAAATCGTCTACGCGGACCTGTTGATGATTGTTTTCCAACATACAGACCCTTTCTCACAGAGGAAACGTTGCAATCCTCTTGGTAGTCTATCTCTCTGTCCTCCATGGCATGTGTTCTGAGGAGATTTATACATTAGTCCTAACATGACCTCCATACGCGGGATACGCCATGCCACTTACCCAAGTTGAAATCCTTCGCATTTCCTTCTTTTTCTATTATTGAGAAATAAGCTTCACCGCAAGGACTATAGAAGAAACTTCCTACAGGATGATTTCCCAGTCACTATAATAAGGACGTTTTCATTTCTAGAGTTTGCAGTTATCTTACCTAAATAAGTCCACGAACTTCGTTTATTTCTTCTTCTTTTTTAATCTAATATAACAGACAGTAGCGCTCTATATTGAGTGGCTACTGAGCCTTCTATTGTTTACATCAAACGTATAATTGAAATGATTCAAAATGCAGAAAGTATGCTATATTGGACAGGGGAACTTCCTTGCTGCCTCTTGACCCTCTTTATTTAGAATCGGTACAAGAATAGAAACACAATATAGTAAACAGATCTGATATTCACATGATGCTCACACTATCATATTTTTGTTATAACCCTTAATCAGAAGTAGTTTTAGTCTAAAGTAAAGTATTATGAAGATAGCATAGTGGATGTGTGCATAGCGAGTACCGAGGTCGAAATTGGTATTACCCAGCCGAATACAAATTATTCAAGTATCCCTCAAGCCGGGTATCGTTCAGAGCATTTTGAAACGATTCTTTTGCTTAATATATATGAGTAGAGTTTTTGATCCGCTGTCTATATAAAATGTTTACTTAAGTGTAAACTTCCTTGGAAAAAATATGTCTCCTCTCCTAGTTATGAGTTAAATAGTAGGACTTGTATCTACAAAAATCGGTGATACTCTCAAACAATTAATAATAATATATTCGCTCTCAAAAAAATAATAGATCATAGAATCCAACAAAGTGTTTAGGCTATAATTAAAGGAAACGTGTTGACAGCAATTCACTAAGCATGTCAAAATTGTGGCGAAAACAACATTCATAAATATCTACACTGTCAACTGTATGCAGGAGCCTTCTCAGATAAATGGTTAAGAATGGCTTGAAGATTGTAGAGATCTTCTTCACTGCAGAATCATAAACAACAGTGCCAAATAATAGAAACAACTTCACCTGAGGACCTTCAAGAGCAGTACCAACTAAAATGGATATTACATGTAACTCGAATAGAAAATAAAGACATAATCTAGCCGCTGGCAGACCCTATCATCACTGGAAAGCGCAATAACGAATTCTAAACATAGAAGAACGATTTTCCTGAAAACTTGTTTCAATAGAAAGATTTTGTGAATTCCAACCTAATGTCACAGAGGTTGGTAGGTCACTCAATGTCGAGATTAAGTTTACAATGACAATCGAACTCACTACCCAGTCGTAATTAATCTAGCGAAACAAGCTTGTTGACCATTACATAAAAAAAGTTGATAAGACTTAAAAATCAAGCACACAAGCAAACATGTTAAGCAAAATCGCCTTTTGTTCTGCTCCGTTATTAAAAGCCATGTTTCCACTGACACCGTGTCTGTTCTCCTCGGCAGAGGGAAAGAACTCAGTTTTAATTTTCAATGTTAGTTTTCCATTGACACTGAGTCTTTTCTACTTGGCACAGGAAAAGAACTCAGTGTTAATTTTCAATGTTAGTTTTCCACTGACACTGAATTTTTCTTACTCGGCACAGGGAATTAGTTTTCCGCTGACACACTTACGCTATGTCAGATTGTTTCAGATAACGTTTGTGTCTACCGGAGTTAAAATATTTTTCATATTTTTCAGTTAGCCAACTACAAATACTTTGGGTCTTTGAAATTCAAATAGAAGACTATATCTGTCTGGAATTGACATCTACTCATCGGACATAGAAATATGTCAGATAGCGGGTTTAGTAGTTCTAATAGACATGTGAGATTAAAAGCATGGAACACTTTGGATATAACTGGAATGTTTCACACATCAATAAAGGAAGAAAATACTTCCAATGCAATGAAGTGGTTTATAAAAAGTGGTAGAAAAATGAACGTTAATGAAAGTTAGACAGTCGTCAGATCTGCTGAACAAGCTAAAAGGAATAATGAATATATATATATATATATATATATATATATATATATATATATATATATATATATATATATATATATATATCAAGCTCAAAACACTAATATTCCATGGTTATAATTTATTACGTTGGAATCGTAATCACGATCCAATTCATCAGACCTACAAATTCAAACTGACATTTTCTACCTGGGTTTTTATACTTGAGAATTTATATATATATATATATATATATATATATATATATATATATATATATATATATATATGTGTGTGTGTGTGTGTGTGTAAGTGTAAGCGGGAAATTACCGTGCCAAAGACCTGCTAAATTATATAAAATTTGGGTGTATTGAGTACATTTGATACTCAGGCAAAATATTTTCATTTTTCATATATATATATATATATATATATATATATATATATATATATATATATATATATATATATATATATATATATATATATGTGTGTGTGTGTGTGTGTGTGTGTAATATTCATTCACTCTCCATTGATAACTGCAAAAATCTTCATTATTGACACTAATATAAAACTCGAAAAGTGAATAGGATCTTCAAGCAATATACTGGGATTTTAAAGTCATTTAACAACTGATTAGCAATTTCTACGCATAGAGATTTATATATTGTATGGTGCGCTAACGAAGCTGAACGCAGCAGTGACATAATTTTATTAATATTGAATTTTGCCTATCCACACAGAAGTATCGAATGTAAAACGAAGTATTTCAAGGCGAGTAACATAAGAAGATTAATGCGTGGGTGTAGTCAAAGAAAAAATCATCAAACATTTATAACTTGCAGAAATGTTGAAAATCTCTTAACTGGATTGTTAAAAACACTAAGAGATTATCATACAGGATTCTCCGTTCATCTTTCACAGACAAACAAGATTTCTTAAGAAAAATAAATAATAAAGATTATCCATTGTTTGTAAGTTGGATATAAAAATATATAAAATGATTTAATAGAAATTAACTGCCTTTTCAGAAGAGTTCATAATAGTTGAACAGACTCCTTACATTGTGAGATATTTATTTAAAATAATAAACATATATAACTCATTGATCAGCTCTGTTTTAGAAGAATATCGACTGGCGCAACAACAGTATTAGGAAATATACGATTTTCGAGAATAATTATCAAATGGAGAGGCGACCAAATTTTTTCCTATTATTTTGTTAGTGTAAACATCATGGATTATATACATATATATATATATGAAATGAGTAATGAAAATAAGACCGAACAATGTTTAAATATAATTTTCCTTGCGAACAAGGATTTCTTTAATGTGACAAGATTTTTTTTTTAACCTGTTCATAAAAAAGATAACTGTACAATAATCCTCGTCTTTAGTTTACAGCGAAATATTCAATTTACAAAATCGCTCAACGTGTAAATATAAATTTTGACATCTTACGTATCTAAAATGTAAACGTATCCCATTGTTATCACTTTTGTTGTTACTATTAATTAACCACCCAACATTTTGTTCGTAGTTAACGGTTAATAACTGAGATATATTGGATGATTCATTGCGTAAATATTCCGTAGAGAATTCTGAA
>CAHIKZ030004686.1:2175000-2257500 GCA_903632075.3 Acanthosepion pharaonis
TTTTTTGCTTCCATGGAAATTACAACGGCTACAGGAATGGTAATATCATCTTTGTATAAAGCAGATTTTTGGTTACCAAATATATTAATACAGTTACCACCATTGGCTATGCATTGTCGAGAATCGCTCCATTTCGTTGATAAATAATTGTGTGAAGTATTGCACAGTGTTTCCTATCTGTAAACGTAGAATTGACGTTGATGTATGCCAATGCGTTTCAAAATCCAATAAAACACCTCCACCTCGGACGCACTTTAATGTCGGAGGCCACTTTAGCAAAATGTAGCAAGAAAAACAGCACATGTATTTGACGGGGACATTCAACTTTTAGCATAATAGAACTTATAACTGTCTCGTCTATTGTGGGATAAAATCATGAAATAGATGGATTTACTTTCGGATCGTTCCTCTGATTCATACATCGAACCTAAATATGCTACAGACAATTATCACTTACCTGACATACAAGTATAATTCTGTGTACGAATCAGAAAATGCTGAATCTGGTTAGATTTGATATCAGCCTCTCCGTTCCCAACTCGCTTCCAACGCCTGGTTACCAAGGTAACTGCACTGATCTCCAGTCTGCCTACCCACGTTGTGAATTGATCTTAGACAGACGAGATCAAACATGGCTTGGGGCCGTAATGCAAATTGAGTTCAACGGGGGTGATAACACACAAATAAGCATAAAAGAAAAGAAAATGAAAACTCAAAAAGTTCAAAGTATCATTGTGGCAGTGGCTGTCTCAGGGTTGTATCCTATGGTCACGGCACCAGATGTGACCTGGTCCCCCGGTCGCAGCGCCAACTGTGACGTTCTATTCTGATCTACCACGGCGCCAGTTGTGACGTGGCCGTTCCAGGGTCCTATCCCGGTCACGACACCAGTTGTGACGTCCCTAAACAGCACCACCAGACGTCTTGCCGCGGCGCCAGCTGTTCGCTCCTCGCTGCTCCGTCCGGGTGTCGCTGCTCCAAACGTGACGTTCGCCTGTCGCATCAGTCGTGTTGTCTCGTACTGTGACGACCAACTGGCTTGGTATCGGTCGCGGCACCCAAATGTGACGTTCTAACCTTTTGGTGATTCGGGTGGGAATCTGGTTAGATTTGATATCAGCCTCGTCGTCCCCAACTCGCTTCCAACGTCTGGATACCAATTTAACTGCATTGATCCCCAGTCTGCCTACCCACGTTGTGAATTGATCTTAGGCAGACGAGATCAATCAGTGGTTGGGGCCATAATGCAAACCGAGTTCAACGGGGGTGATAACACAGAAATGAAATGAAAACTCAAAAAGTTCAAAGTATCAAAGAAAAAGGTAACAAACTTTATGTCTAGTTGTTCGATACATAGGACTGCATCTATCTCCCAACCCGTTCTATGGATTGTGACACGTCGTTTTCCGTTAGGCGAGTTTTAACGCTTCAAGTTGTTGGCTCTCTAAGAAATTGGTTTTTCGGTGTGTCTTCGGACGAAAGTCGAAAAAAACTTATTTCGGTGGTCTGGATCTAAGTCGCTCTTCAAAATAATTGTTCTTGGGTTGAAGAGGAGTCCGGAATTTGCGTGAATCTTGGTCAGCTATTTGCGAGGCGGCTTCAACTGGAGATTGACTCTTCGCTGCAACTCCAACTCAAACTTTTCTGGAACTGAACTCACTGGAACTGATTTCTGCTCGTTGTGGCTTCGCTTATATGGACGCCGACCAAAACCGGGGTGGGGCTGTCGGCATCGGGGTTTCTTTGATAATTATAAATACATATCAACCTCTCTGGTTAGGAATTTCCACTTTTTTCCATTTTTGGGAGCCTTTCCTTACTCCTACCTTTTCACCATGCTTCAGAGGGGCGTGAACTGCCCTCCCCACTTCTTCGTAGCAGCTTCTCATACCTATACTCTGGATGAGGCGGCGACAGCCTCCTTCGTGCCTCACGTGATCACTACTCGACCAATGATGTCTTAGTCGGGCGTGAACGAATCCGCGGCTTTGTTTCAGGGAAAAAAAAATATCTTGCTTAACTAAAAAAAATTATCTCTTCTTTTCCTTTTCTTCCTCTTAATCGCCGTTATCATTTCTCTAGCCGCAAACGGGACAATATGAACAATGGCGGTCATAACTCTTGTTCTACACGTGGTCTTCGTCAATTATTTTATCGCCAATTATCAGAATGGGTGGTCTTCTTAACACGGCCAACGTCGCCCCGAAAAGACATTTCTAAATTCCCATTCATTTCCCTTTCGGTACATATTTCTGATAACATAATTTTATTATCGCAGGCCAAGGATGTTCCGTCAGCGGACACTCGTGGGTGGCTTTTAATTTTTCATATCTGTCCAAAGTCCTTTTAATTGCCTGTTTTTCGTCACTTATCGAAATAACATTTTCATTTGAATTTTTCTTTGGCCAGTCGGTCTGTAGTTGATAATAAGATGCCTTCCCGTACCAATAGTTTGTTTTCATATCCTTAGATAACACAGCCGTCGCCAAAACATATCTGATTCTTTCTTTCTTTCCCTTTCTTTTTACTCAGAATTTCCCTGTCATTGTAATGACACCCTTTCGCCATTTGTTACTTATCAAAATAGCTCTTATCCATTGTCTCTTCGCCGTGTGTGTGTTCTGCTTATCATCCACGATTCGGTCCTTAGCCTCTCCTTCTCTTCTTTTCTTTCTTTTCTTTTTCTGCCTCGTTAAATGGTGCCACAGAAGTTAAAGATGACATCTTTGATGGTCCTCAAATCAGTCAGCTTATCAGATATCTAGAATTTGAAAACTCAATGTACGAAGTGGAACTGGAAGCATCGATGTCTTTTGCTCTGATCGAGATGAACTTTCTTGGCAAAAACAAATCCAGGAACTATGCAGAACTTGTCATCATTATGCTGACTTCTTTCAAAAACATAGGATGCAGCATGAGGATAACAATGCATTATTTATTCTAACATATGAGTCGGTTTCCTGAGAATATGAGATCAATGAGTAACGAATATGGGAAAAGTGTCCATCAGAACATGAAAAAGAAAGACCAGTTATCAGGGACACTGCCAAGCAGTCATATTGGCTCATTACATCTGTAATGTAAAGAGACACACCCATTCTGCTGATCATTCTAAAGGTTCGAATATTCGGAATTTCAAGCCCTGAATTTTGAACAATGATGACGTAACGTGCAATTTACATGTACTTACATTTATCAATGTATACTATTCAATTTATTGTAATAAATATTTGTAATATTTAATTAATAGATTGTGTTAGAAATCAGTTTTCTCTTAAAAGCTTCTTTCGTATAAGAAATATTAACCAGACTCAATTGATAATGTCACAAAATGCAAACGACATAGAAGATCGAATTTTTAACAACTCAACTTAGAACAAAAGCATGTTTTGATCGAGAGAAGTGGATGGCAATTTCGGATTCAGCTGTGAAAAAATTGTCCCAGTGTAATAATAATAATAATAATAATGTAATAATAATAATAATATATATATAATAATATATATATATATATATATATATATATATATATAATATTGAATGAATAAATATTAATTTAATAACTTTACTTAATAAAGAATAAAATTTGTAAATATTTTAGACTAAAATAATTAATAACTATTAAGTTATTTAATTGTTATTTACTATTTAATAAGTAGATAATATTTTTATTAATATTAAATCTTTTTAGTACTAAAAATTTGGTATAGCTATATAAACTCAATAAAAGTTATTAGTATTACAAATGATTTTAGACCATATTAAAATTATAAAATCGTATTTGTTTATATTCATAAATTTTACTTTATCTGTAATTTTATAACTCTTCTTGCTTTTCTTAAATTTTATGGTTGAATTTTCCTATATAATTTTTTCCCATTTTGAATAAGAGTTGATATGTTAAAAATAGGTAATTATTAATTATTAAATTAAATTATAATTATTTAAATGTTTTCATTTTCTGTCTGCACTTGTCTATGTCATGATTTTCTTTCTTTCCTATTTCTCTTCTATACCGTTTCCCTTATTTGTTGTTTGTTTCTGAATTTAAAAAAATTATTTTTATATTTCTATCTATTATAATACTTAATATTAATTTTAAAATTCTCCCTTCCCTCTCTAAACTCAACCATGACTCTCACACCATTCGTCGCTACCTTCTATGTTAACTGATATAAGCTTAATATTGCCCGTCAAAAGTGTTAATTTCATTTCATTTTTAGTTTCACCTTTTGAAAGAAATGTCTGAGGATCCAGGAAAAATTTAAAAGTCTCTGGTGAAATAAACTATTACAATGGATCCTTAAAGTTGTCTGTTTTTCTGTAATATATATATATATATATATATATATATATATATATATATATATTGGAACGGGCCCGAGTGATTCGAATCTCATGGATGATTTGTCAGGAATGTGACTTCTTCATTTTTTCGGTCTGCAGGCGGCACCATTGAAAATTATCTGAAAACGATAACACCATTTGACCCACGCCTTGTGAGTGAAAATGGTTAGACAGAAGTCTCTGAGGGTCGTAGCTGGTTGGTTATATTATAATAGTATTTAACATATTTTGTTTTTTGAGTGAGGTTTTCAGTTTATTAAACCATCTCTGGTCGAAATGTATCGGGTCGATTGCCACTGATACGGAACGAACGTTCACAGAATGTAGTCGCTTTTTACAGATAAAAATATATCACTCGCTTCTTCTGTTTATAGCAGGGCTTGGAAAGAATATTTGTAGAGTGCACATACAACTGTATGCCGATCAAGAAAATATACTCCTCAGATTATAGCTTAATTAAGATCCATTTAAACACACACGGAAAACTACCAAAATCAATCTGCAACATATTTGTAGAAAATATAATTATAATAGCTTCATACACATATATGAAATGACTAAAAATAACATTAATTTTGAACATGGCCACAATGTGCTGGCCATTTTGAAAAAATACCTATAACTCTAGATGCATACATAAAATAATCCATACATACAGTTAAAAATCAAAATCAAAATCATCCTTGATAGTTGCACTATATGAATACGTGGTGTATTTATGTAGAGATAAATATATATTGGTTATTTGATGTCGTGTAATTGTTAGCAGACTTATATCGCACTATAAATAAAGACTGAGTAGTGAGTTCGATCCTTACTTAGAGCTACTCGGCCACATCTAAACTATCCCTAGTAAATCACTATATACATACATACATACATACATATATATATATATATATATATATATATATATATATATATATATATATATATATATGTATGTGTGTGTGTGTGTGTGCACTAATTAATGTAATGCCCTAATTATATGTACATATGTCTTGTTTATAATTATTTAAGAGTGTGTGTTTTAAATGTATTATGAGGTATAATCAAAAAGGATCGAGTCTATTGCAATTGTAACGGAGCTAAGATAGACGGAGTGAAATCTCATAGCACAGTTAGACATTGAATACTGCCGTGAATGCACACTAATCTATAACGTCCTCGCTTGCTACTAATGTATATAGCAGTGCTTTTAAGGAAAGTGTGTAGAGTGTGGTCGTCTCAAGACATCACAGAGGTTTCATCAGTTTTGGGCTAATAACAACCATATTCCCCAGATCTCTACCCTTACAACATTTTACTTTTCAAAAAAAAAAAACAAAAGGAAAAAGAATTCCCATTGAAAATAATAAGATTTCAAGACCGCGAGGAAATCCAAGAGAATTCAACGAGGCAGCTATTCCAAAAGAAGTTATAGGAATGCTTCCATCTCTGGAAATAACGCTGGATTAATATGAGTGGCTTCAGAAAGGAGAATACTTTGATGCAGATTAAATTTTGAAATTTTGTGTTGTAGTTTTATTTTTATAGCACCATCATCGATATTTTTTATCAGCTCCGGGTAGCTATTTTCAATCCTTTTATCATTAATTCTTCTGTTATGATGTGATAGTGGTAGAAAACAAATGCTGTATTATATTTTGTACATAAGATAATTGTGTTCGCGCGAATAAGGTCGAGTTCATGTATTTAAAAATATTTAAATTATATTAAGCAACGGCACATGAATATGAATATTTTATATATATATATATATATATATATATATATATATATATATATAGAGAGAGAGAGAGAGAGAGAGAGAGAGATGGGGAAGGGAGACAGAGACAGAAAGACATATGTCCAAAAGCAGGTTGATATAGAGTGAGAATTATCTGAAAGGAAAAAAAAAAATTGGCTTCAATGCATTGGCACCATTTGCATATATTTTATGAGAGTTTTGCTTGTCCTTCAGTAGATCTGCAATTTCACACTCTCGAGATTTAGGCAAAGGAAAAAGCATGAGCTATATCTCAATAGCGTATGAAACTGGAGAGAAATTGGAGATCGTCGGTGATTTACTCTGCGTTTTCCAGTCTATGAAGACAGAGGCTCTGTTGTTGTTTGATGTTTGCGGGGAGAAAACGCGGTGAGAATGGATCCTAGGAAGGAGATAACGTTCGGGAAACTTCAACAGCGCGATCAGGAATAAGAAAAAAAGCACAATAAAGCTTGAATTGAAGATCAGATGAGAAGATATGTATACGGGAGCCATCTTAATATGATGAAATTATTAGAGATACAGTTATAGACTAGGTGGAATACGAAGAATTTCTCGGTAAAAATAATCAAGACTCAAATCAAATTGTGTATATGTTATAATTCACACATATATACAGTGAGACATATCCGCTCATAAAAATAGAGACACATACAAAACATACACAAAGACGCACACACAAACACACATATATATGTATACATGATAAATTATAAATTTAAGATACTATATTTATATACTATATGACAAATGTGTAGTCGGGTGTTTACACGGTGTTTATTAAATAATAATCAGCCGTCTATTCCAAACACGAAGTATCCGCAGTAATTCAGCTCTCGGAGAGGAAGGAGGGATTTTATAAACCGTGGATGCTGCTGCTGCTAATGCAATGCTCTTCTACTCGAATCGAGCTCGACTAGCTACTGACGTCTTTCGCATAGTAAAAACGTTAAATTTTCACTTTCTCTTTTCCGTGCAATTATAGCTTGGGGATTGAATCTTTGACTGCAGACAAATCGGTCGTATTTCGATCCTGGCTCGAAGCAATCGGATGTCTGTGATACAGCGAAATAGTCTATCCGTGGATGACTATATATATATATATATATATATATATATATATATATATATATATATATATATGCAGGTAAAAGGAAAACAAATTGTGTATGATTTCACTGTACGTTACATTTAATTAAAAATCGGAACCAGTAATAATGAGTGCCAGAGAAAACGCTGATAACAACAAAAATCTGGTAAAAACTGAGTAAAAAAGCACTGGTAAAAAAACGGTTTCTGAAGACATTTGGTTCATAATACCGAGAATTTCATATACAGATATCCTCAAGGATACATGGCATGGTGGATAAAGGCGTTAGTTAGATCCAGTGATAGGAACCAGAGTGTGTAAGTTCAATACCTTGTTTAGGCAGTGGAGAACTTGCAGAGGAGATAACTGATAACTGACATCCATTATACTTGGCACGTGGAACTAGAACAGTCTACGTCAATGAACGAAATAAAGGGTTCAGTTCGACATTCCAACCACCTGAAGAAGGCCGAAACATTGTAATAAATATGGCGACAAAGATGAGGATAATAGCTCGAATAATGTAATTAGTGCCCCATATGTTTTCTCTCAGAATATAATCTGGCGATCAAGGTTACTATTTGATCAAATGAGTGTATTTGAAAATAGTTTAATTCAGATATTCTTTGCTATATTTTGTAATACTATTTAGAATATTTTTTTGTTTCTGAAAGAATATACTTTCATCTTTAACTATGCCTCCACATGTGCCTTATAAAACTCGATATTTGTCATCTGCGAATCCCTACAGGCGCACCATGTCGCTACTTGTAAACGCACCTGAAAATATCAACCAATCACCACCACACCGCAGACTTTGTTCGGAACACCTTTCTCATAGAAAATACAACAGCATTTATATAATAGTCGGCAGGATATATAAAGAAAGATTTTTTATTTTAAATTTTCGCCAATTTTTTTTTAAATCGGTCTTTATATATTCTGACGACTAGTTCATTAAATTTGCATTATGGAATCGTTTGTGGTCATTAATTAAGCTTAGGAAATGGGTTATTTTAAAACTTTCTTGCTGCAGCAGCGACTATAATTACATAGGTTCTGATTCTTATAGTTCAGATAGGAGGCAGAGATCAGAGTGGTTAATTTTTTAAGTTGCCATTATGAGGTCTTTATCATTGTTTTTTGGAGTTTTTACCAAACTTCTTAACTGTCTGGTGTGATATGAATAACAATATTGCAAGCGACAAATCGTTCTAGCACAAAAAAGTATTATACATGAATTTAACGTGACAAACTTTTACTTTTTTGAAACAGTTTTCGAAAAATGTTTAAATCTTTTAGACTTCCAAATTCATCACATTTCATAACTACTGCTTTTTATATTTTAACAACCAAACGAATTTCATCCTATCTCCTCGTGTAGATGAGGTCTTAGCTCAGCAATCAAACTTTAGATTAAATAATTAACTTTATATATCGATCAAACGTGTCGTATTTAATAATGTGAGAAGTAGTGTAAACCTCTCCTGAAGCGAAACATATTGACATGAAGTTAAGCTAATCTATATTGAGAGACTGACCTGACCCATGTTAATTGTCATTCCAAAGTTGAGTGTCACGGGAAATAAAATTCGCTTGCAGTTAAAGACGAGGTCAGTTGGAATTATAAAAACCCAGATTATGGATTCCACTTCTTCCTTCTCAACAATAGACATATTTTTGTTAGGGAGAGAGAGAGACGCTTCAAATTGCTGCAGAATCTATTGAAAAATATACATTTCTGATGTAATATGTAAGTTTCCAAAAAGTTCTGCTCTTCCTACAAAATTACGTTATACTATTTTATGTAATAGGTAAAATCAGTTAATATTTTAGAAAATTATTCCCATCCTTAGAAAATTCGTTAGTTTGAAGAAAGATTGATTAAAATCATTTACCTGTAGAGAAAATGAAAAAAGAAAAAACTGATCGGAGAATGTTATGGAAAAATACGAAAAAGGATTAATTAAAGTGAAATAAACTAATGGCCCACTTGCTCAAAGCACTTGGTTTAGGCGTCCGTGTTTCGTCTGAGGCCCTCACCAACAAATCCGGCTGTTCTTTTCTTATCGAAATGAGCAGAGAGAAATGTCCGTGCTGTTGTTCCTTCGTCGTCACAATTACACTCAGCAAACTTTTTCAGAATCCGTTGCACTGTCCTCAGATAGGCAACCGAACACTTTGAATTATTCTTATTGACGCTTCCGGCATGAAAGCCAAGTATGCAGCATGCCGTTTTCAAATTTCTGGGGGAGTGAATTGCTTGATGGTGCTCTTTTTCACAGACGAAGCCCAGCTGGCCTTATTATACTTTGCAGCCAACAAAATCAAAAACAAACAATGCGCATGCGCGAAATTAATAACATAAAATGGTTTCAATTTAACGTGTACCTGTATATATAGTGAACATAGAAGTCAACACTTAGAGGTTACAGTCTGTTTCATGCTAGATGCAATCGTCAGGCCACGAGTGCTATTATTTCTCTCGGCTATTTATATATACGAGTCAGTGGTGCATTGTGGGTAGTCTATTTTGGCGGTAATTTTAACGGAAGTCGTTTATTTGTTTATTCATTTATTTGGCTTAAATTATTTTGCTTGTTTTTATTTATTTTTATTCTTATCTGATATATTTATTTATTTTATTTTTTATTTTAATCGGTGTTTTTATTAACGTAGTAAAATTTGCTTATATCGCTTATTTAATAGTTTTGTTTTGGTTTGGGAAGATAACGCTATTTATTCAATTTTGGTGTTGATTGTTATAGATTATTCTAGCTATTATTTTGACGGGAATAGTTTTTACTTTGTTTAATATTTCATGTATTTATTTGGATTGATTATATGTATTTGTTTTTTTTCGAAAGGTTAGTTTATCGGGATCGGTTTGTTTGTTTATTTATTTATTTGGATGAATTTAGGTCAATTTATTTTAGTTGTTATTATTTATTTGTTAGACTGTATAGTTTCTCTTTTCGGTTTTCGATTTTGAAGTAACGTAGTATTTTTTTCTTTTATCGTTATATTAGTTATACCTAATTTTTTGGTCCGATTTTCGATTTGATTTTTATAGTCTAGCTAATATTTTGGTCATGATGGTTTGCTAATTTGTTTATTATTTACTTTATTTATTTAGGTTCATTGATTTTTTTTTCTTATTTTTTATTCTATTTCGTCTATTCTGACAGGTGTGATTTGGTAATTTGTTTGGGTTAATTTATTTTGCTTATTTTATTGTCATTTTTTTTATTTATTTATTTCTTTATTTTTATTTGATCTTTTACTTAATAATTTATTTTGGTCTGGGAAGGTAATGATAGCTACTTTTTTGCCTCCAGGCAATTTTTGCAAGTTTTTAATTGGTTGTTATAGGCTGATGACATTTCCTTATTTTCCAAGATATTTTGGGTGTGATGTGCGTTTTGTTTTTAATTTCCCAGATATACTTAGAAAGCAATGTGCTGTTCGCATATTTACTATTTGTGAAAAATGTTTTGTGTGCATTTCTTTGTCTCCAGGGTCCTTCAGTTACTCGTATACATACTTTTTCTTCATTATCTGGTGATTTTATCGTGGCTTGGTATATTACGTTGTTTTGTAAACAATTACCGTTTAAGGGACATTCGTTCTTTATTCTGCAGTCGCACGTGGGTTTAATTTGTTCTTGTTTTTTGATAATTTTCCTGTTGTGCTTTTTTATTATTTTTGTCATGTTTTCGGTGGGACTATAGCTAATTTTTACAGTGTTTTTGTTGAATGTTTTGTGTAGGGTGCTTGACTCCTGGAAGTGTTTGTGTAAGAATTTGAAGAATATTTCTTCCTACGTTTGTTTTTAAGTTGTTGCTGTACAAACCATATGATATTTCTTTTCCTGTTGTCCTCTTTTATGTTCTGTGGTAAGTATGTGAGTGTTGCTGGGAATCCTTTATCTTTTAGGGCCGTTTCTTAGTCTTTCTTACCTTTGTTAAATATGGATTCATTGGAGGAATTGTCGGAAAGCCTGCGGTAAATCGGTTTTGGTATCTATTTGATTATGTGACGTCCCCCAGCCTTCGCTCGTTCATCGCTGCTTCGTTCGGGTGTCGCCGCCCCAGACGTGACGTCCGCTGGTGTGCGTCAGTCGTGTTGTCCCGTCCTGTGACGATCAACTGGCTTGGTATTGGTCGCGGCACACAAATGTGACGTTCTAACCTTTTGGTGATTCGGATGGGAATCGGGTTAGATTCGATATCAGCCTCGTCGTTCCCAACTCGCTTCCAACGTCTGGTTACCGAAGTAACTGCTTTGATCCCCAGTCTGCCTACCCACGTTGTGAATTGATCTTAGGCAGAGGAAATCAATCAGTCATTGGGGCCGTAATGCAAGCTGAGTTCGAATAAGGGTGGTATCGCACAAAATGGTGTAAAAAGGAAATAAAATAATAACTCAAAAGTTCAAAGGTATCGAAAAAAAGGATAACAATACTTTATATTTTGTTGCTGTATACATAAGACTGCGTCTACCTCCCGACCCGCTATATGGATTCGTGACACGTTGTCTTTGTTAGGTGAGTTTTAACATCTTAAGTTGTCTGTTATTTAAGAAACTGGTTCTTGGTGTCTCTTCAGGCGATAGTCGTAAAACTTGTTTGGTGGTATGAATCTAAGTCGCTCTTCAAAAATAAATTGTTCTTGGATTGAAGATGAGTTCGGACGTTGCGCGAATCTTTCAAGTCAGCTCTGCGAGGCGGAGCTACTTCAACTGCGAACTGGAAACTCTGGAAAACAGGAACTCCAACTCAACTGATTTTCGCTCGCTGCGACTTTGCTTATATGGAGGCCGACCAAAACCGAGGTGGGCATTGTTGGGGTTTGAGGTTCCTCGATAATTCCAAATCCACAATCCCCTTCTTTTGTTTTCGGTCAGGAAAAATTTATTATTTCCACTTTTGGAAGTCTTCTCTTACCCCTACCTTTAGAGGGCGTCAACGATTTTCCTACTTCTTCGCAGTAACATCTCATACCTATCCTCTTTAAGGAGTGGTAGCAGGCCTTAACCCCCTGCATCACATGATCACCTCCGCCTGGATCCCGTCAACACCCATCCAATGGCCGATCAACAGTGTGCGTGTGACCAGACTAGCCTTGTTTCATAAAAAAATATATCTTGCTCAAAAAAAAAAATCTCCTCTTTTTCTTTTTTTTTTTAATTTCCTTTCTTTCTTTTCTATTCTATTCTCTCTTCTTCTCTGGCCGCCAACAGAACAATGCGACCCGTGGTGTGATAACATCAATTCCTATCCCAAGGTCACTTTCTCTGGACTTCGTCAATCAGATTTTCGTTAATTATCAGGGTGGGTGGTCAGCCAGCAAAACACATCCAACTTTTCCGATAAAATAGTTTCGCTGTTACCGCTAGATTCTAACACAACCCAGACCTTGTCTAACGATATCTTTCCATCGACAAAGACTTAACCTATTTTCTTTTTTTCTGTTTTCTTTTTTTCAGCTCGTGTGTCGTCAGGGCATTCTTATTAAATTTTTATCTCTGTACTTTTCTGTGGAAGCCCCAAATGGCATTTTCTGTCCCGGAGTTTAGCTAACCGATCTGGAACTTGTCAACTAGATTTTCGCCAGCACCAAGTGGCTGTTATCTATTCCCGATAATATAAGTCCGCCACCACGACACAATTAATTTTTATCGATTTAGTATTCTCGACAATGGCAATGAAACCTTTCACCATCTTTCACTATCAACATTTCATTTCTTTCCCTTCTTTTCTCTCTTTTCTTTACTTCGCTAAATGGTGTCACAATTATAAAAGGCCGGTGGGTTTTCTGTATGGTTTATATGTTCTTTTTCTTAGGTTGAAGGTAACATCTAAAAAATCTACTTCGTTTAGGTTAGTTTTTATATCTATGTCGAATCCGTTATTTGTGAAAATCTTTATTATTGCTTTTCTAGTTTTGTCTGTATTTTGTTTGTTACAGTTTCTTAAGGTTATGAGACCGTAAGATTACATCACTTAAAAATCAAAAACCAAAAAGAGAAAATATACAATATAAAAAGTAAATAATAACAAGTAAAATAAATTGACTTCAATTCATTCAAATAAATAAATAAACAAACAAACCGATCCCGATAAACTAACCGTTAGAAAAAACAATTTTCTTTTACTGCACTGCCACATAAAATCTTAAAAAGTTTAAACGCAATGCAAATCGCTATCTTCCTGAAATTTATTCTCTATTGTCATTTCTCCTCACTAAATTCTTCTCATTCCCTTCTACATCCAGTAGCGCCTCTCGTACTAGTGGTGTTATCGCCTTGCTTAAAGGGAAATGATCATGAAAAATACATCTAAAAGATTAATTTCTTAACTAGTCCCTTTCAGTAAACACATTGATTTGTCTACACACATTTGTTATCATGTACATAAGTTTTTAACTGTGTGGTTATGAATAATTTTAATGTACAGAACTGTTGCACACTTTTCTCAAAATTAGTAATCCTAGGCATTTAATGGTTTGTATTATTTCGCAACATAATAAACTAATTTTCAAAATTCACATCTAAATTTAGAAACAAAATTACTAGATATGAGTAAAATTCAAAAGTTTTCCGCACTTTCAACGTAACTTATCTTTAGTTTTACCCCACTACTTACTGCTTATGCGTGTTTATAGTTGTGACTATTTTCAAGGAATCGAAGATTTTACTTGATCGTGCCAGTTTTCTTGCTGCTAGCACAATGTAAACATGGTCGCATTCCCTAGCAGTGCACAGCAAGGAAGAACCAAGTTCAATGATCCGAATTATTTGGTCGGAATTTGTGTCAGAGCCCGAAATTCATCGGAGATTTTCACAAAATAAGGCAACAGTGCACTACCGCATAAAAGTGTGGATCGGGAAGCTTAAAAGTGGTCGGACAAGCGTGACGCACGAAGAAAGATCAAGACACCCGTCAACCTCCAACACTAACGAGAACATTCAGCAAGCTCAAGACATGGGAATTGCGAAACGCTGCGTTATCATCGATGACGTAGCACATTCTCTGCAAATTCGATTCACTGCTCTTTTTTTTTCTTCCTGCATTGGGGCACACTACTAACAGAGAGGCCATGTTTACAATGTGAAAGCAGATAGAAAACTTATGCCTTCAAGGTCGAACGTCTGTCACGTGACCACAATTGCACCAAATATAAGCGTGCATGAGCAGAATCTAGTGTAAGAAAAACTAAGGATATGTTACTTTTTTATTTTTTTTCTTACTCTCGTACATAAGACATAGACCTCGTACATGATAGATAGAGAGATAGATAGATAGATAGATATGAACTGACTGAGATAGATAGATAGATAGATAGATAGATAGATAGATAGATAGATAGATAGATAGATAGATATGAACTGACTGAGATAGAGAGATAGATAGATATTAACTGACTGAGATAGATAGATAGATAGATAGATAGATAGATAATGAAGGGATGCTCTTGATAGATAGATAGATAGATAGATAGATAGATAGATAGATAGATATGAACTGACTGAGATAGAGAGATAGATAGATATTAACTGACTGAGATAGATAGATAGATAGATAATGAAGGGATGCTCTTGATAGATAGATAGATAGATAGATAGATAGATAGATAGATAGATAGATATGAACTGACTGACATAGAGAGATAGATAGATATTAACTGACTGAGATAGATAGATAGATAGATAGATAGATAGATAGATAGATAGATAGATATTAACTGACTGAGATAGATAGATAGATAGATAGATAGATAGATAGATAGATAGATAATGAAGGGATGCTCTTGATAGATAGATAGATAGATAGATAGATAGATAGATAGATAGATAGATAGATAGATAGATATGAACTGACTGACATAGAGAGATAGATAGATATTAACTGACTGAGATAGATAGATAGATAGATAGATAGATAGATAGATAGATAGATAGATAGATATGAATAGACTGAGATAGACACCAAAGCCAGAATGCCAACTAGCAAAGTGTTATAAAAACGAAAGAAAAAAACAACAAAAAAATTAAGAACCTGCGTTGACATCGCTATATACGTTTTCCAAAAATAATGAAAACTTTAAGTCACAGTTATATTTCATTAGAAACAAATAACAGTTTGTTGATCTGCTAATTGATATCAATACTTTTATATGGAAATGTATGCTGGACAATTTCTTTACGGAGGACGCGGAAACTTGAGGAAATAGTGGTGTGGTTCTACATAAATATCTTGAGTAAATTTTCAAGGAAATAGTATAGGAAATAACACATTTATGAAGAATCAGAAAGAAACAGTTCATATTTCTGGGACATATGATGAGGAAAGCAGGTTCAGACAATATGACACACAGAGGACATAATGAAAGCAAGAGATGGAAAAACACGTTCGAGAGGGATATTAAGGAGACTAATATTGCTTTCAGTTATGAAAAATAGGAAACCGTGGAGAGCCATGATCACATGTATTTTGAAGTGATACGGTACATAAAAGTACAGGGAAAGCTAGCTTGAATAGCAGAACATGTAATAATAATAATAAATTTTGAAAAGAAAAATGTGAGAAATTTTGTGGATATTTTTTGCATTTGTTCATTCTCTATGTATTATTTTGATGGCGTGCATATGTAAAAATGCTAAATGATTGCAAGAAAGATTGTTACGTTTGACCTGCGATTTTTTTTTCAATGTTTCCTTTCCGGCATACGTACGTTCGTGTAGGCGTGTAACCGGTAAATAAAAGAAAGCTTGACTCTTCCGATTAAGAAGCGTGTCTCCCTTTTAACTTCCAGCTGAATTCCCCATTTGATTTGTCTAGTTTGCGAGCAAGTAATCGGCCTGAATGAATTGCGTCGCTGTATATAAGCTTGTTATGCGGCTGTCGAACGAGGCGAAAAGTGGGAAGAAAAAGCTTTGGTATCGGGGTTGAGGGTGGTTGATGAACACTGAGGCAAAAAGGGAAAACTAGGAAAGAATTTACGGGAAGAAAGAACGCAGGAAGTAAGAGCGGAAATGATGTCGAATGAAATTAGGTGCACAGTGTGGTTGAGTGGGTGTTTGCAGAGGAAAGAAAATTGCGATGGCAGAAATGAAGGGAAGGTTATAGGAAAAATTTAAGACAGGTAAAAACAAAATATAAAAGAAAAAAAAAGGGAGAAAGAAAAAATGAAAAAAAAGAATAAAATAGTGTCAAAAATGAACAGTGAAATAAAAAAATACAAAATAAAAATAAGAATCGAAAGTTTTAACAAGGAATAAACAAAAACAAAACATGAAGAAAAAAGTAAAAAATAAAAAAATGCGGGAAGAGAGAAAAATGAAAAATCAAGTCGACATATATGAGAAATTAAATAAAAGAAAAGAACCCAAGGCAGTGATTCACAATCTTTTTTTTTTTCTCTGTGTCGCATTTTCGGAATAAAAATTTGCTCTCGCTTCACCAATGATTATGTGATAAAAAGTACATTTAAAAATAGAAAACTGACAAAGGGTTACAAAGAGATAACCATAGATTCGAAGTCAGAACTTTATCGTTGATAACTCTCTTCTCCAATTTGCGGACTTTAGTTACTATATTCTTAATACTTGAATGGGATGCGTGTAGCAAACATGACAATATTTGGCGCTCAAATTTTCCAAACTCCTTAAGTCCAACCTTTTCAAACATTGACTGAACCAGTCCTACTCTATAGAAACTTGGACATTATCTGTTCATCTTTGAATAATGTTATATTGAAATTTGCGCAACTGAAAGGATAAGAAGTAGAAACAGTTGGAATAATCTCTTCTAAATGGAGAAAAGTAGGAAGAAAAATATATAAAAGAGAACAAACACTTCAAATGGTAATGGCAATATTAGTTGTTTCCTTATAAGGAAACATTTGACATTCATTAAGCGAGCCGACAGTAGTGTCTTCCGATGGAATTTATATTTTTTCTCTTGAAACACTTTTGTTTAGGAAAACAGGTTTCTTAAGTCCAGTAACTGTTATCGCTTTTTTTCAAGTTTTGATGGGCTGTTTCCTTCCGAACCTTCTATTTGATGTGTTGTGGAAAGTTAACATCTTGATCATAACATTTTTTCTTTTAGAGTTATACGTGCTATCCATTTTATTTGTTGCTGCTGGCGGTGGTCATGTGATGTGGTGTCTGTTATTTGATACAGTTCTTTGTTTGTGATTCTGTGGCGCCAGTCCGAAATTTTCAAAGCTGATCTTTGTCAAAATCCTCGACCTTTACTCGCTCAAAGCCTTTTTTTCACTATTGATACTAGGTAGCGTATGTATACAGCTGACATGTTTAGTTACTTCTTAACGGGTTTGACGTCATGCATGAGATTCATATGTAAACCTCAATCTGACGAGCTTATTTAAGAACATGATTCGTGTTTACAGGTTGATGTTTTGGTTGCGTAGCCATTTATGGTTTTGTGCGAAACTATCCCTTCCACAACCTATTCGATATTCAATTTCTTTTTCTCCTATACGTAATTCATTATAGCAAGCCTATACATTGAGGTATCAGAATTGTTTAGCAATTTCTAATTCCACATCATATATTTTTTCTGTTCGATTCTGGCTAGGTGCAATCACTGCTTTAATCCCAATTCTAGATCATAGTTTCTTTTTGGATAGGTTTACCTTAGGTTCATTTCTTGGAACACTTGATAGTGCGTATTTTCGTGCTGTTGGGAAAGATGCTGGGATAATGGTCGTATTTTTGATTCCTGTTGTCATGCTCTATCTCAGCAAGTGTTAAATGGCATCAAGATTTGTATATATTTATCAGATTGCTGATATATCTGAACTAGTGTTCCCCAGTGCTCAATGCCCGGCCTTGAGAGAGATTTTCAGGACTTGTAGGTGATGAATTGTTCTCCACTCTGAAACTCTTAACCAATAACGAAACTTTACTAGCAACTCAATACTCTATCGCTATTTCTATGACCAGATGCTCGAATCAGTACAATTCCTTCATTCTACCAGCTCGGGCCTGCACAGCTGACACCAGCCAAGCCATGTACATGGTGGCCAATCGTTGCTATTTTTTATGTCTTTCTGCGATAAGGTGTAAATTCTACTCACTCAGCTTTTTCCCCAGAATTCTTCTTTTTTGGAACAAATGTCCAAGTGGGTTCTTCCCTGACAACTCAATGTGTTAAAGGCCAAGGTCAATCGATATCTGTCTTATACATCATCATAATGTTCTCTCCTTACTCCTTCTCGTGGACTTGCAACATTGTCACTCAGTAACCTTCTACCGAGAGAGACACTTCGGTTTTATATTGGGGGAACTGATAGTATAAATTAGGACAATGACAAAGAGAATTGGAATCTTCAAAGAATCACAGATAAAATGGCGTTAAATAGAGGTGATATTTGAGATCAGCATGTTCTGATATATGAGAAGAAAAAGAAAAGGACGAAAGTTTTGAACACTTGAGAAATGAGAGCATAAATATCAATCTCATCTTGTTTCGAGCCAGGATAATTATGGCTTGATGCTCAATACAAAGAACGAAATTAATTCACAATCTCCTTATTTGAATATAAATATATACAAAGTTTAGTCCACAGAAATGGGATTGATTAGAAGTAAACTCACTTGTGGTAACACTTTGCAGAGTAGGTCACCAAAATTGAGTTTAGAAGAAACCGACTGCCAAGTATCGTAATCCTCCATGTATAATACGCCTTCATCCATATTACGCACCCTACAGTTTGTGCTGGAAGTGAGAAAATGTTTCTACTCACGCATAATACGCACATTCGGAACAGTTTTTTTGGTAATCAAACCCTATAAATTGTACCTCTCCAATTACATTAGGCACAACGCTTCCTGCTCTTATTAAAAATGGATTTAAATATCGAATAATATTAATCTAATTAAGTTTTATGATAATTCTTATTTTATCTTTTACATTTTTCAGTATTGTTAGGTACATGTGATTGTATTTGACATCCTTAGGGGGTCGTAATCGCCGAATATTAGTGACAAACTGTCGTATGATTGTAGTGAGTAGTCATTTTGCAACTGTAATCGACATATGAAAATTTTGAAGATGTTTTGTAACTTGGCATAATACGCACCACTAATGTTGCTTATTATTATTTTCAGAAAAAAAATGCGTATTATACATTACTGAAGGTTGACGGAAAAGAACTTAACAGAAATGTGAATGTAAAAGAAAATAGGAAGCCGATATGAAGAATTGTGTCAAGTGTTGGAAATAAAATCAGCGTGAAAAATTGAAACGAATAAAAAGTTTCTTTTTGTGATTGCTTGGATAATTGGAAAAAAATGTTTGTGAATTTTAAGGGAAAGATGAAACGAAAAAAAAAACGTAGAAAATAAGGACGTTATTAGCGAGCGTTAAAAGAGGAAATTGCGTCCGCTCAAATCAAAGAAAGATAACAACCTCAAAAAGAGATTCGAAGACAAAGGAATGATTATTGGGAAAAGAAAGAAAAGAAAAAACTAAAAAATGAAGAAAAAAAGAAAGAAAATGAAGGAAACTAAAAAAGACGAGAGAGGCGTGATTATAAAAGAAACAGTTGAAACAAATAAAAGGAAAAAGAGAAGACGAAAATTAAAAATAGAATGAGAAAAGGAAATAAAACGAAAGAAAGAAAATATGGAAAGAACTGAAAGAAATTTTTAAAAAATAAAAAATATGTGAAAGAAATAGCAAAGAGAAAATGGAAGAAAAATGGCGGAAAGAAAAAAGCTAAGATAAAAAGAATAAAGAGAGATTCGAAAAATTTGAAGAAAGAAAAAGAAAGGCGAAAGTGAAATAAGGAAAGAGAGAAAGCCAAGATGAAAGTAACAGCAATGCACGATGAAAAAGTAAAATGAAATAGAGACAAAACAAAGAAGAACCTAAAAGAGGTGAGAGGAAGAATGGTCGAGAAAGAAAAGGAAAGAAAGAAGAAAGAAATTAAAATATAGAGATAAACGGGGAAAGAAATAAAGTAATGAAGTTAAAAAAGAAAGATATAAAAAATGAAAGAGATAGGACAAGAATAAAAGACAAGAATGAAATATGATTGAAATATGAAAGAATGAAAGCGATGATGAATGAATATCAAGGAAAGATAAGAGTGAATGAGAAATTAAAGAAGAAACAACCATTATGTTCATTATTCCGCTATCCTAATCTTCATAGCCATTTTGCAACGTTTTGACCGTTGTACGCTCCGGCCTCCTTCAGGTGTTTGGAATTTCGAATCGAACCCTTGATCTCGTTCACCGAGATGGATTGTTCTAGTCCCACCTGCTGTGCTTCTTTCAGTTGTCGTAGTTATGTATGTTCGAAATTCTACTCACCTGAATAAGGCGGGAGCCTAGAACGGCCGAAGCATTGGCTATCAAGACGAGGATAACAATCCTATTAATGAAAATAATGCAAGTAATCCTGATAATTTATCTCAGAGATATAGAGGCCGAAACCATGTAAATATGGCAATGAATATAAGGATAACGGTCCGGATAATGTAAATAATGGAAGTAATCATAATACTTCATCTCAGAGATATAGAGGCCGAAACCTAATGAATATGACAATGAAGATGAGGATAAGAGCCCGAATAATGTAAATAATGCAATAATCATAACTTCATCTCAGAGATATAGAGGCCGAAACCTTGTGAATAGAGCAATGAAGATGAGGTTAATTGTCCGATTAATATAAATAAGTAAGTGATCATAATACTTCATCTCAGAGATATAGAGGCCGAAACCTAATGAATATGACAATGAAGATGAGGATAAGAGCCCGAATAATGTAAATAATGCAAGTAATCATGATACTTCATCTCAGAGATATAGAGGCCGAAACCTTGTGAATAGTGCAATGAAGATGAGGTTAATTGTCCGATTAATATAAATAAGTAAGTGAATAGATATGACAATGAATATGACAATGAAGATGAGGATAATGAATAATGTAAATAATGCAAGTAATCATGATACTTCATCTCAGAGATATAGAGGCCGAAACCTTGTGAATAGTGCAATGAAGATGAGGTTAATTGTCCGATTAATATAAATAAGTAAGTGATCATAATACTTCATCTCAGAGATATAGAGGCCGAAACCTAATGAATATGACAATGAAGATGAGGATAAGAGCCCGAATAATGTAAATAATGCAAGTAATCATGATACTTCATCTCAGAGATATAGAGGCCGAAACCTTGTGAATAGTGCAATGAAGATGAGGTTAATTGTCCGATTAATATAAATAAGTAAGGATCATAATATCATCTCAATACGAAACCCAATCATCTGAAGATGAGGATAAGAGAATATAAATAAGAGGATACTCATCTCAGAGAAAGGCCCTAATGAATATGACAATGAAGATGAGGTTAATTGTCCGATTAATATAAATAAGTAAGGATCATAATACTTCATCTCAGAGATATAGAGGCCGAAACCCAATGAATATGACAATGAAATGAGGATAAGCGAATAATGTAAATAATGCAATAATCATGATACTTCATCTCAGAGATATAGAGGCCGAAACCTTGTGAATAGTGCAATGAAGATGAGGTTAATTGTCCGATTAATATAAATAAGTAAGGATCATAATACTTCATCTCAGAGATATAGAGGCCGAAACCTAATGAATATGACAATGAAAGATAAGAGGAATAATGTAAATAATGCAAGTAATCATGATACTTCATCTCAGAGAATAGAGGCCGAAACCTTGTGAATAGTGCAATGAAGATGAGGTTAATTGTCCGATTAATATCTAAGATCATAATACTTCATCTCAGAGATATAGAGGCCGAAACCTAATGAATATGACAATGAAGATGAGGATAAGAGCCCGAATAATGTAAATAATGCAAGTAATCATGATACTTCATCTCAGAGATATAGAGGCCGAAACCGAATAGTGCAATGAAGATGAGGTTAATTGTCCGATTAATATAAATAAGTAAGTGATCATAATACTTCATCTCAGAGATATAGATGAAACCTAATGATGACAATGAAGATGAATCAAATGATTTATCCAAAATAAAATATTGAAGAAAAAATAAATTATCCAAAATAAAAATAGACGAAAACATTGTAGAAGAAAATGTAAAATGAATGTTTAACAAAAAATAAATGATACCAAATATAATTCAGGATTTCTATACAAATATATAGAGCAACACTTTCAGGAAATCAGAAAATAAATGTATGATGAAAGAAAAAGATGAAACACGAAAGGAAAGAAGTGACAAATTAAAGATGGAAGGAAGATGAATGAAAGAAAGAGATAAAATAGGAAAAGGAAAAATTGTTTTAACTTACTGTAGAAATTTTAAATGTAGCCGTTCCTTCTACACCAATAGCTTCATACCTAGCACCTCTCGCCTGTGGAACACCCCTCTCAATTACTGTTTCCCTGAGAGCTATAATCTCCAACTATTCAAATGTAATGTCAATCGACATCTCCAGTTACCTTGATCCACCCACTATCCTTCTCCTCATCCTTTCTTCTATCACTCCTATCTGCTCTTGCTCCAAATCTTCTGCAACCCCCTGCATCCTAGTGGCTTCACGCCTTGCTTGGGGCGTAATGCTTAAAAAATAAATAAATAAATAATGAAGATCCATCAAGAAATTATGATTACCAAAGCACGCAATGAAATATCTCAGCATTCCTTAAAGAAGACTCTTGAACTAAAACAATTTAATGGTAAAGAACTGAATTAGCAACAAAATAGAAAGAGGAAAATCGCTGTATGAAGAGTAAAAAAAAAAAAAGACTTATTAATTTCCGAAAAAGCGAGATATACAAATGCAAGTCATTATGAGAAACGTCTGAAATAAATAAAAATCGAGATATATTTTTAAAAAACATATGTTCATTCATTTTCTGGATTATACATCTCTTTGATATTGTTTTTATGGATCAATTTTCGTTTTTACGTTTTTGTAAAAAAATAAATTTTGGTAAGAATCAATCTTTCATATTGTTTTTATATTTGAGTTATTCAAAATAAAAAAATATATATACACGTTTACATGACTGAATTATAACCATATTTAATTGGAAGATTTGATGGCTATGTACGAGGGTCTGCTGGAAAATTTCATAAGCTGATCAAGATATATAATGATTTTCCAAGAGTAGCTTAAATGTGGCACAAGGCCGAAAGTATGGGTCACCCAGTGAGGATCGAACTCACTACTCATTCATAAATTTTCTAGCAAGACAAGCTTCCTTAAAACGCCTCGAAGTGCTCTCTGAGGAAGATATGTAGACACACCAGTTGGTAGTTTAAAAGTGAATACAAGAATAAGCTGGCCGACCATATTTAGATTTATAATTTGATCTTCATATGCTCTTTTCAGCTAACTCTCGTATATAAGAAAGTTTCACATTCGGCCATATTGTAAAATATTCAATCGTAGCCCATGACTTCGTGTTGAATATATCGTTATCCGCCCACTGGCTGGTATTTGATCCATACCAGCCGGATGAACTGGATGATGGGTAATGATGTTTCGGCACCCGAAAATTACATTATTGATGATATAATCATACGAATAATGTCGATATATTTCTAGAAATGTAATACATATTTAATAAATTAATTACTGAGAAATTTCAAAATTCACCTTTAGTCACCAGCGAATGATTAACAGACAAAAAATTATTTTTATAATTCTGTCACTCGGCAGACTATGGAATCTACTTAACTTCTGGTCGTCAGCCCAGACAAATATTTCTTGCATGCAGAGAGAAAAATGTTTTTATACTAAAGTTCACCCTATATAAGGCTCAAAAGCCACCCAAGAAAGAAGGTTAGTGAAGGCGGTTGTTGTCGGAGCGTTAAGATTAAGTGGTGCAGATTATATGCGCATGTGAGAAAGATAAAGATGAAGCGATTAAGATTTTTGTAGTCTGGAAATTATCCGTCTGTTATTTTGTTCCACAAGGCAACAGCTCTTAGGTAGAACGGTTAGATCTAGCAAAAATAAGGAATATAAACTGTTTGAACATTTTCCATGGAAATAGCGGTAGAGGTGCTTGCCAAGTTTCGTCAAGAGGTTGTAAGGTAGAAACAAAACTAAAAACGGACATAAGTTACAGTTTCTAGAAGACAGGGTATAGCCTAAAGTGAAAATTAGTAAGTTCGTGCTCAGCAAACGCATAGAGCGAGTCGTCTACTGGAAAGGCTTACAATTGTCTCCACCAGCTGCTTTAATGAAGATCTCCTTGAAAAATGTAATTTCGACCCCAGAATTCATGCTTGGAGCGCTAAAGTCTTACCCAATTGGCCACGCTCCTATTAATTTATTCATTAAAAGATTATCCATTGCAAAATTAATATTTCCCAATGATTTTCTCATTCACTATATTCTCATTTATATATCTTATGTTTTAATCATCCGATATTTCCTTCATAACTTTTAAACGTCATGTCCTTTTATGAAGTAATCGATCACAGCTTTCCACAGATTACTTTTAATTATTTAAAAATTGATATAATCTCTTCAGAAGATTGAATGGTTTTCTATTGTCTCCACCACGGATTTGAGTTCGGCGTTTTCCTTCATCTAGACTAGCTGCCACCCGTCAGCAGAAACCCACATCTAATTTGCTATTTAACCCATAGTTGGTGGGAAAAGAGATGGATCCATGCCATTTCCCAAATGTATTTGTGCAAATTTAAACGCAGCACACAGTGGCAATTTGTTCTGTACCGAACATATTTAAGCTACCCTTACATCGATCCATTTATATATGCTGCAGTAACGTTTTCCGTAAGTGATGACATTAAACATCGTTCGTGGTTTCAAAAGCTCAACTGCTATTCATATCTCTCCAATCATCGCAACAACTTCATATTAATCTGTTATATACAAACAACAGTTATTACCGTATTACTATCAAACTCACTCCGAATGGATTTACAAATCAACCTGCTAACATTGAATCAATATCAGGAACTTAATGTATTTATAGTTGTCGGGCGCAAGGATAGTGACAGATTAAGCGTTGATAGAACTCATTGCTTTGAAAACTAAATTTGCAACCATTAATATACTGTCGATATTCGCGAACATAGTTGTAATGAAACATATTTTCAATAAAAGGGATCATCTCATTGATTTTTGTATGAATTTGTAGACGAGATATATTTATCGTCGCTAACTCTTGGTCATTTCCCTAATTTATGAAACTAGCATAATGTCTGTCTAGAATTTTAGCCACAGTATCTTTAATTAGCCTTTTATATCTAGCAACCTTTTTAATAACTGTTCTTTTGCCAGCTATTTCATATTACTGGAAACTATTCGAGCGGAATCAAAAACAATTGTTCCGGAAATAAGTCAAAATGATTGATTCGATTTTTTTTTAAGAATGTACCGAATTGTTCAAACAAGTGAAAACACTTTAAGCTTGCCGAACTATTATTTTATTATTATTAATATTACAAACATTAGAAAAATATTCCCATATATCATTCATGGTCAGTTTCATGTAGCTCTGTCAAGAGGATGTCATTCAAGTGAAGTCAGCATAAAGGCAAAAAGAATTTTAAAAAGAATAGGCGTATTGCTGAAAATGGTGTTTTAACAAAATTTGTACACAGACATGAGAAGAACTATGTAACCTTATTTTTTCTCTGTTTGTGGGATGCGTAAGCAATTAATTAATGAATGTGTTTAAATCTCTTGGAGTAACAATACATTAAATCGGCAACAAAATATCAAAGCCTACAAATTTCATATAAATATGGGTGGATCGATAAATGCGTAGCCTGGCACCTAGTAATTCACTGTATTCCGGTATTTAGTTCTAAGTGTTTAATCTTCATGTTTTTTTTTTCTTTTTTCATAAAAGTTTTCTTTAAATTAAATGTATTTAAAGATACAGTAAATATGTTATGGGGTCCACCCATTTTTGATTCAAGAGGACTCGACCAGTGTGTATTTGTACTGCTGCCGGTGAATACCCGGGAGTCGGAAGTGATACAGTGAGAATGTGAAGTAACCGCTTTACTAGGAGTCACAGTTGCGAGCACGTAGTCTCAGAAGAAAGTCTTACTTCGATACTGAATTTCCCAGACTGTATATATATTATTATTACTACTGGATCTGGAACTACTAACCGTATTACCAATTGTATTATTACGTCAATACATTTATTTGCTATATTTCATTCCTGCGTTTGTCATTCATTTGAGACCGGATTTCATCCCGGAATCCATAACAAAATATTTGTTATGAAAATAAATGCTATTGTTTGATATTACGTTATGAGATAATTGATTTTGTTTTGTATATCTACTTCCAATTTTAGTCAATTAAAAAATATACAACTTTGCTTTATATTTGTTCCATATGCCGAAAATATGTCACGTGACTCTATGAAAATAAATTTTCTTCTCAGACATTTTGGCGCATTTAATCTCACCACCTGATGCCATTGGGCCGGAGAATCTAACAGAACGCGATGCTTAAAGAAGGTTAGAAAAACAGCGGGAAACTGACTAATCTACTTATCGAGATTTAGTGAAACGACAACAAAAACAATTATAAAGCGTGATGGTAAATGCTATATTGCTACTAAGAGCAACAAAACACGGACAGTTGTCGTGAAGCTTGGTCATTCACATCCTGCGGAGACATTTCAAATAACAGAAGAAAAAGAAAAATGTGAAATATTTTGATATTATACTCTCTAATATTGAATATGATGAAACTAAATATATTATCTGTCTATATTTCTGAGACGAGGTATTATGTACATTATTTACATAATTCGGACCATTGTCCTCATCTTTGTCGCCATATTTATTACAACGTTTCAGTGAGCGAAATAAAGAGTTAAGTTCGACATTCGAAACCTTGTAATAAATATGGCGACAAAGATGAGGACAATTGTCTGAATAATTTAAATAATTATCATATTGTGTATCTTCATCAGATTGGCCACCATCCACTGATACGTGTGCTGTGTCTGTGTCATCAGAACCAATGGCAAGAACAAAAGGGGGAAACAACGCGATTGTCAACATCTCTATCTGACGTGGTATTTAAAAAAGAAAAAAAAATTCTTCATAACTTGACTAGTTTTCTGCAGATATTCGCTGTCTCGTTTCCTACAATTTCTTCCTTCCACACACGATTATTTCTTCTTTTTTTGTCCGTGTCGCTACATTCTTAAAACTTATACCTTAAATAAAATTATAACTGTCTCCTTCAGTTACATAAACATCGCAAAGCAAGTTTGTCATACGGGTATGTACTGAAAACCGAACGACAGCGCCACTGGGCCTCAGCGCGATAACATTCTGACACCGTTCCACGGTAAATAACACCATGACAAAACAAAAAGGGGCAATATTAGAATCTATCCTAATTTAGCAGCTGGATACATATATACGTTGCAATAAAGTATTTCCCTATATTCTCAGCGGGAGTTAATTGTTTTTTTTTTCTGTAATAAACTTAACCAAAAAAGATGTTAGTTGCTTAAATGTTTATATAAATTGCGATAAGCCACAAATTTCTGATGATCTAAGCGTATTAATGGTTAAGATGGGTGCTAAGGATTTTCTGAACAAGTACGACCCTTTCAAGTTAAAAAAGATCGGGAAATTATTAAGTGCCGACGCATCGAAGTAGTAATGAGAAGGGAAATGAGCACAAAACATATGAATATCAACCGCTGCTTCACGAATTATTGGTGTCAAAGAAAACGTCAGGATGTATATACGTTTTGGAGTAATTGGATTTTGTACTCTATTTAAAATGTTGCAGTTTATTGTTCTTTGTGTGCATTGTTTTCAGAAGCCCCAGTCAACCAAAACACGGTATTAGAAAAGTCTTGTGGATTTCGAAAAATGGAAAAAAAATGCAACGAAAAAATAGCAGAACATTACCAGGCCCCTAACCCTGAAGCATGTCGAGGGAGAGAAGCAATTGCGGAAGGATCTGCTGAAGCGTTTTGTGGATTGTGGCGACACAACATCTGGCATTTCATTAGCTACATAGCAAGTACGAACCTCTGTTGCAGCCTCACTTGGATTATGTCAGGTCGCATCCACATTCTGCAATATTTTTGTCCGGCAGTATACAAAATTAGTTCATTGAGCTACTGTATAATGGCGTCAGCCTATCCTACAGAGATTCAAAAGGAACAGATACTATGGAATTATTTTCGACATGACTTTTCTCACAATGAACAACTGTCTGAAATTCTCAGGTTTATGGATGTTGACAACGAATCTAAAACTACTGTAGTCTAGGAAGTATTCATTGATTTGATTAAAATTCATGAAAAAAGACGCAGCGATTGTTACAGAAGAAATTACCTCGAAATTGGAATGAGATATTCTTGATTAGAACGACTGTCGTGGACAGACCTATGACAGTGCTGCAGAAAAAAACTGAAAATAATCTTTGTGAATTGTGACAATCATTCTTTGAACCTCGTGGCAGTGCATGCTGCATATAACCACGTCTTCTTAATGCATTGTACAATTTATTTTCCAGTTCAACAAAGCGGTGGTAAAAATTAAAGGAGACAGTAGGTACGGCTGTAAAGCGATCTTCTGATGCAAGATGGAGTGCCAGCGACGAGTCTGTTCACGTCGAAGTTGTATAACATTGATAAATTGTTGGAAGTTATAACAAGTGAAACTTCAGTATCAGTCGAAACAAAAAGCTCACCAGTTGTGTGCTGCACACCATACAACATTTTAGCTTTCTGAAAATGCAACCGTTCCTGGACGACGTCCTGTCTTCCATCGACCGCGTACAGAAGAGATTCAATAGTCTAGAATGAAGTTCAATGAAGCTCGAGTTGACATTCAAAGTCTGCAAAAATCGGTTATGAGTGAATGGGAATTTTCTGGTAAAAATTCAATTGCAAACGATAAAGAGAAATGCTTATAATGTGTTTGTTGTGGTACGATCCACCTTATTTACACAGTGGAGTACCGACCATATAAATATGGTTGGTACCGGGAAGACGGGGGAGGAAGAAGAGATCCAATCCAGAGACTCTGCCCGACTGCGACTAATGTCAACCCATTCTACAGGAACGGTCTTCCCAAGAATATACCAAACTAGCTGTAAATATTGTGTACACGTTCTTGTGTCAATACATTTTGTTTAAGTACATTTTGTGTTGTATTATTATTATTCCATGCTTTATTCAAGTTTCAACACTGTTACTGACGCTGGTCAAAACAGAATGGTGTGTCGTAAAAACAGAATGGCTGGAGAGAGGACGAAAAATGCGCCATTAATATGAGAGAAGAAATGGATGATTCTTTGAAGACAGTACTGGATAGGTTGAATACAGAACTGAAAGATCGATTTACAAGGTTGAGTCAGTTACATGAGCAATTTGGGTTACACTTCGATATTAAAAGCCTCATTCACTCAAATGAAGGCACCGTAGAAAAATGCAAAGTAGCTGCTGCAGAATACAAGGGTGATTTGATGAAATAGAACTTAGTCGCAAAATTACAGGCTACCAAATATTAACACAGAAAAAAGAAAAGACAGTGCCTTCCTTTAAACAAAAACCTCAATCGAGTTTTTCAACTTCACAATATTTTACGATAATGTTGTGTTGCCCAATTTACAAATATCATTGCGAATACTGTTGTCAGTTGCTTTCTCTGTGGCATCCTGTTCGCCCACTTTGAGCAAAATGATGCCCAATTGATCAGGAAAGCCTAAGCAATTTGGCTTTAATAAGCAACGAAAATGAAGAACATATATGAAGAATATATATATATACATATATGGGCATATAAATGTACATGATATTACTGAGAGATTTTTTTTTTTACCAGCAAGGCTGATTGTATGTTGCAGCTTTTCAAATACAAATAGATGAAATGAGTTGCTCTAGTCTTGGCATCTTTCATTCAGGCTTTGTCAATGCGGAGTACTTACTGGTAGGGGCTGATCAAATAAAAATGTATTGGAATTGTATTTAAATACTCTTTCAGAGCATTTGTATTTGTTTTTAGACTTAGTTTTTAGTCTAGTTTCAGATGTATTTGTATTTGTGTATGTTTGAATCTGTAATGAAATTACTCGCATTTCTATTTGTATTTCCATTTATATCGCGTCAATAATCGCGAGAATTGTTTGAATTTGAAAAAATTAGTAATTGATCCATCCCGTTTCCTGTCAACTGGCTGTCGCAGGGGGCGCCGCGTCGAGTTGTTGAACCTCCTGAACCAAAACCTCGTCACGCCACTATAAACAAGTATTTATCTTCCCTTTTTTTCTGCTAAGAAATATTTGGCACAAAATAATCACGGTTTAAAACAACTGGTTTTATTTTAAGAGGGACCAAAATGAAGAAGTTTTAAAATATTTTGACGACTTAAGTATGATTATATAAATTTCTCAAACGAAAAATATTTTGAAAACAATTTGCTAGAAACATTTCAATTAACATAATAGTAATTCCATATTAGTTATAGCCTAAGGTACAACTGATGTAGATTAATGAAAAATATTTTAGGACGGAAAGTTGAAAGGAGACATTGAAAACTTATTCGATATTAAAGGTTTATATTTAGTAGATTAATGAGAGAGGAAATACAAAGTCGCATGTTTATATTTTCATAATTTTACCCACACGGGAAAATCTAAACGCTCAGTTCAAGAGAGAATATTGGAAAACTGTTATCAGCGAAAATCTACGCCCTAGCTTTCAGCCAATCGCCTGTAAATGAAATTATGCAATTTTATTCAAGGTCGTTTGAATTTTGCACTTATTGTCTTCATTTTCTTACAGTCGTTTGTCGTTGGCTGAAAACGACAAGCAAATGACATTCCTTTGTCCTTCAATGTTTATCGGAGATGTACAAATTAAATTCTCCATTCGCTTTTTCCAGAAGCATTTAAATTTATTTAAAATTAAATGAAATCAAGGAAGTAAATTGAGAGCGTTTACTGACAAATGACATTTAACATTCAAGATTAACTCACTGCTTTGAATGGAATGAAAATTACTTTTTAATGTCTTCATCTTCCTAGAAGAACCATCTCTCCAGCATTGCTATGAAAACAAATTGGCAGTTATCTCAATTCGCAGCACTTTCCTCAGTATGTTGGTGCATTTCTTCAACGTCATTCTTGCTTACTTTTTAATGTCTTCTTCTTCCTAGAAGAAGCATCTCTACTACATTGCCTATAAAAACAATTTGGCAGTTATCTCAACACTCAGTACTTTTCACTGTATATATTGGTGCATTTCTTCAACGTCCTTCTTGCTTACGGCCAAACAAACGTTTATGCATCCGTTCCTATAGCATCAACTAAGTTAAGTAACGTCGGACCTGGTCAATACCTAGACAGGGGATGTAATCTTGGACCTGCTTGGGTCGGTTCTTTGTTAATCAGAAAACATAGTTCTAATTGCAGTCAAGTTCGTTATTTTACTTACGCATAAATATCATTGGGAAATATATTAATCCAGCTTTTCTCCCCCAACTATAGGTTAATTACTAATACTTGTATTACTAAATCATTATCTCCTACACACCAAAAAATCTTACAATGTATCTTATTTTCTGGCTTTAAATAACCTGAAAGTGTTGATAATCAATCAATAAAAGTTTATCTGTATTGGATAATTCCTCTGCATACATGAAAGTTTTTCAGAAATTCTACCAAAACCGCATCCTTGTTCTCATGCTAAGATTTTACACGCATGTCAATATACCTCAATAATTATTATCACAAGGAAATTCTAGCGATCTTAAAATATTTTCTGACTTTAATTGTTGATAAGACGTAGAAAACAAATCAAGCATTTTTCTTTTTTTATGAATCATCTAAATTCTTCGGATCTCATACACTCTGAAAATAATTCCATGTCTCTTTGCAATGTTCTCAACTTATATTTACTTCAACACTGCAGTGTTCTCGAACAATTGTGGAAACATTTTTTCCTGAGTTTCCACTTCGTTTACAAAATCGAGAAGAGATTTTAAGCTATGGTTTATGAAAAAAAAATACCGTCATAATTTTAACTTCTCTATAATGTAGAATATCGCATACTATATTTTAGTATGGTCGGTAAAGAGTCATTTGCACGATCCATATAAAATATATTGTAAGTTTGAGTGTAACTTCTTTTTGTCACGGAGAAAAATGTAGGAAAAAATTAAATGAAATTAAAATATAAAGAGAGAAAAGCAGCTTGATGTTTGTTATTTTTTAAAAAAAATTCATGTTGGAGCAAACGTTTAAAATTTAGAAAAAGAGTGAGCGATAGAATAATCGATAAATCAATCAAACAATAAAATCAATTGCAAAAATCATCCTATTTTGCACCAAAAATTCTCAAACAAATATAGTAAACCATACTTACATTCCTAACAATATGTATTTTCTTAAAGTCTTGTTTTTATGAAATTCTCTTAGAGTTCATTTGGTGGAAGCATAATTTGTAAAAAAAAAATAGTTTTTTTCGAAAACCAACATCGACCTGAGAACGAAAGTGCAGAGGAAAAAATGCTTTCTTAGATGCAATTATAGTCCCATTTAGGACTTCACAAAAGATTGTTTTTTATACCAACCTTACAAATTATTTTCAAAAATACTTGACATATTCGTACTGGGATTTACTGCAATTTTCTTATTCTAAGAACTGCTAGAATACCCAAAGGGTAAACCAAATGGAGATTTTCTTTTCAAAAATAAACTTCTCAAGAATTCAAATACATATTTATTACAGAAAAGATGCTTCTATTCAGCATTATTTTCTTCGAAATGAATATTAAATTCTTACTTTAATTCAAATAATTTATTTCAAATTTGTTTTTTTCCTTGTTTACATTCCCTGCTGTTTTCTTCGAAGGATTCTAAAGAGCGCAATGGTTGAAAAAATTCACATGTCTCATCTAAAATTTAAATGATTAACGCTCCATTCCAAAAGAAAATAAAGAATAAAAACGTTGTTATTGAGGCTTAAAATCCTTAAATAAGCATAAAGCTTAAACAACACCCCCATATTTGGTTGATATTGAAAATAAGTGTTGACCAACTCTTTTTTTATTTTCTTCTTCATTTCCTTTCCTTCCAACTGAACATGAAAGCAGGCATTTTAATTTGATAACAAATGACTCAGCAGATTATTTTTCAATCAATACTTTTGAAGATAAAAATATTATCTATGAAAATATGTCCAAATAAATATGAATTCTAATATGTTTTCATCGAATTGTGTTTATTTTTGTACATATCTCGAACTAATTTGTTTTGTTTATGTTTTTAATAACTTTTACGCTAATAGAATTGGGTGGTTTTTACGAAGCCTCGTCAAAACAACAGCATCTTTCTCACTTTCCCTGGTCGTTTTATTTATGGCTTTATATGATAATGATTACTTTAGCTGTTTCCTTTTAACCTTAGAAAACTAACCATGTATAGATAGTACCCAGCGCAATAAAAAAGATAATATGTCTTTCAGTTCCTATTACTGTTAACTCAAAGTTCAAAGTTTGAAGTGCCTGTATGTAAAATATTTCAAATAAAGATTTATATTTAATATATTTTTTTTTGATATTTTCAAAATCGGGTATGATATACCCATGGTTACTAGTGGTGTAACTTTAATTGATGGTTAGTGTTCTAGGGTTAAGGAAACATTCGGTATTTATTGTCAGAGAGTGCTAAACGTTGGTTGAAATTATATATATAATCATTCTATTAATATATTTATCAGGAAAATATTTTATAAAGTCCAGTAAATGTTACCATTCTTTCTAGTATTAACGGTGTTTACCTTCCTAAACTTTTGTTTGAAGTAGTGTGGAATGTCAATATTTTGATTATGTCATTATTTTCTCTTTTCAAGCCCAGTAGCTGTTATCACTCTTTCTAGTATCGATGGTGGTTTCCTTTCTAACCTTTTCTTCAAAGTAGTGTGGAATATCAACATCATGATTATGTCATTATTTTCTCTTTTCAAGCACAGTAGCTGTTATCACTCTTTCTAATATCGGTGGTGGTTTCCTTTCTAACCTTTTGTTTGAAGTAGTGTGGAAAGTCAACATCTTGATTATGTCATTATTTTCTCTTTTCAAGCCCAGTAGCTGTTAACACTCTTTCTAATATCAGTGGTGGTTTCCTTTCTAACTTTTGTTTGAAGTAGTGTGGAAAGTCAACATCTTGATTATCTTTTCATTATTTTCTCTTTTCATTATTTTCTTTCTTTTCAGTGGTGGCCCAGTAGTCAACATCTTGATTATCATTATTTTCTCTTTTTCTAGTACTCTTTCGTATCGATGGTGGTTTCCTTTCTAACCTTTTCTTCAAAGTATTGTGGAATATCAACATCATGATTATGTCATTATTTTCTCTTTTCAAGCCCAGTAGCTGTTATCACTCTTTCTAATATCGGTGGTGGTTTCAATTCTAACTTTTGTTTGAAGTAGTGTGGAAAGTCAACATCTTGATTATGTCATTATTTTCTCTTTTCAAGCCCAGTAGCTGTTATCACTCTTTCTAATATCGGTGGTGGTTTCCTTTCTAACCTTTTGTTTGAAGTAGTGTGGAAAGTCAACATCATGATTATGTCATTATTTTCTCTTTTCAAGCCCAGTAGCTGTTATCACTCTTTCTAGCATCGATGGTGGTTTCCTTTCTAACCTTTTCTTCAAAGTAGTGTGGAATATCAACATCATGATTATGTCATTATTTTCTCTTTTCAAGCCCAGTAGCAGTTATCACTCTTTCTAATTTCGGTGGTGGTTTCCTTTCTAACATTTGTTTGAAGTAGTGTGGAAAGTCAACATCTTGATTATGTCATTATTTTCTCTTTTCAAGCACAGTATCTGTTATCACTCTTTCTAATATCGGTGGTGGTTTCCTTTCTAAACTTTTGTTTGAAGTAGTGTGGAAAGTCAACATCTTGATTATGTCATTATTTTCTCTTTTCAAGCCCAGTAGCTGTTATCACTCTTTCTAGTATCGGTGGTGGTTTCCTTTCTAACCTTTTGTTTGAAGTAGTTTGGAAAGTCAATATCTTGATTAAGTCATTATTTTCTCTTTTCAAGCACAGTAGCTGTTATCACTCTTTCTAGTATCGGTGGCGGTTACCTTTCTAACCTTTTGTTTGAAGTAGTGTGGAAAGTCAAAATCTTGATTATGTCATTATTTTCTCTTTTCAAGCACAGTAGCTGTTATCACTCTTTCTAGTATCGGTGGTGGTTTCCTTTGTAACCTTTTGTTCGCAGTAGTGTGGAAAGTCAACATCTTGATTATGTCATTATTTTCTCTTTTCAAGCACAGTAGCTGTTATCACTCTTTCTAGTATCGGTGGTGGTGACCTTTCTAACCTTTTCTTCTCAGTAGTGCGGAAAGTCAATATCATGATTATGTCATTATTTTCTCTTTTCAAGCCCAGTAGCTGTTATCACTCTTTCTAATATCGGTGGTGGTTTCCTTTCTAACCTTTTGTTTGAAGTAGTGTTTAAAGTCAACATCTTGATTATGTCATTATTTTCTCTTTTCAAGCCCAGTAGCTGTTATCACTCTTTCTAGTATCGGTGGTGGTTTCCTTTCTAAACTTTTGTTTGAAGTAGTTTGGAAAGTCAACATCTTGATTATGTCATTATTTTCTCTTTTCAAGCCCAGTAGCTGTTATCGCTCTTTCTAGTATCGGTGGTGGTTTCCTTTCTAACCTTTTGTTTGAAGTAGTGTGGAAAGTCAACATCTTGATTATGTCATTATTTTCTCTTTTCAAGCCCAGTAGCTGTTATCACTCTTTCTAATATCGGTGGTGGTTTCCTTCCTAACCTCTTGTTTGAAGTAGTGTGGAAAGTCAACATCTTGATTATGTCATTATTTTCTCTTTTCAAGCCCAGTAGCTGTTATCGCTCTTTCTAATATCGGTGGTGGTTTCCTTTCTAACCTTTTGTTTGAAGTAGTGTGGAAAGTCAACATCTTGATTATGTCATTATTTTCTCTTTTCAAGCCCAGTAGCTGTTCTCATTCTTTCTGATATCGGTGGTGGTTTCCTTTCTAACCTTTTGTTTGAAGTAGTTTGGAAAGTCAACATCTTGATTATGTCATTATTTTCTCTTTTCAAGCAGAGTAGCTCTTATCACTCTTTCTAGTATCGGTGGCGGTTACCGTTCTAAACTTTTGTTTGAAGTAGTGTGGAAAGTCAACATCTTGATTATGTCATTATTTTCTCTTTTCAAGCCCAGTAGCTCTTATCACTCTTTCTAGCATCGATGGTGGTTTCCTTTCTAACATTTTCTTCAAAGTAGTGTGGAATATCAACATCATGATTATGTCATTATTTTCTCTTTTCAAGCCCAGTAGCAGTTATCACTCTTTCTAGTATCGTTGGTGGTTTCCTTTCTAACATGTTGTTTGAAGTAGTGTGGAAAGTCAACATCTTGGTTATGTCATTATTTTCTCTTTTCAAGCCCAGTAGCTGTTATCACTCTTTCTAATATCGGTGGTGGTTTCCTTTCTAAACTTTTGTTTGAAGTAGTGTGGAAAGTCAACATCTTGATTATGTCATTTTTTTTCTTTTCAAGCCCAGTAGCTGTTATCACTCTTTCTAGTATCGTTGGTGGTTTCCTTTCTAACCTTTTGTTTGAAGTAGTTTGGAAAGTCAACATCTTGATTATGTCATTATTTTCTCTTTTCAAGCCCAGTAGCTGTTATCACTCTTTCTAATATCGGTGGTGGTTTCTTTTCTAACCTTTTGTTTGAAGTAGTGTGGAAATTCAACATCTTAATTATGTCATTATTTTCTCTTTTCAAGCCCAGTAGCTGTTATCACTCTTTTTAATATCGGTGGTGGTTTCCTTTCTAACCTGTTGTTTGAAGTAGTGTGGAAAGTGAACATCATGATTATGACATTATTTTCTCTTTTCAAGCCCAGTAGCTGTTATCACTCTTTCTAATATCGGTGGTGGTTTCCTTTCTAACATTTTCTTCAAAGTAGTGTGGAAATTCAACATCTTGATTATGTCATTATTTTCTCTTTTCAAGCCCAGTAGCTGTTATCGCTCTTTCTAGTATCGGTGGCGGTTACCTTTCTAAACTTTTGTTTGAAGTAGTGTGGAAAGTCAACATCTTGATTATGTCATTATTTTCTCTTTTCAAGCCCAGTAGCTGTTATCACACTTTCTAGTATCGATGGTGGTTTCCTTTCTAACCTTTTCTTCAAAGTAGTGTGGAAAGTCAACATCATGATTATGTCATTATTTTCTCTTTTCAAGCCCAGTAGCTGTTATCACTCTTTCTAGTATCGATGGTGGTTTCCTTTCTAACCTTTTGTTTGAAGTAGTTTGGAAAGTCAACATCTTGATTATGTCATTATTTTCTCTTTTCAAGCCCAGTAGCTGTTATCACTCTTTCTAATATCGGTGGTGGTTTCCTTTCTAAACTTTTGTTTGAAGTAGTGTGGAAATTCAACAACTTGATTATGTCATTATTTTCTCTTTTCAAGCCCAGTAGCTGTTATCACTCTTTCTAATTTCGGTGGTGGTTTCCTTTGTAACCTTTTGTTCGCAGTAGTGTGGAAAGTCAACATCTTGATTATGTCATTATTTTCACTTTTCAAGCACAGTAGCTGTTATCACTCTTTTAGTATCGGTGGTGGTGACCTTTCTAACCTTTTCTTCTCAGTAGTGCGGAAAGTCAATATCATGATTATGTCATTATTTTCTCTTTTCAAGCCCAGTAGCTGTTATCACTCTTTCTAATATCGGTGGTGGTTTCCTTTCTAACCTTTTGTTTGAAGTAGTGTTGAAAGTCAACATCTTGATTATGTCATTATTTTCTCTTTTCAAGCCCAGTAGCTGTTATCACTCTTTCTAGTATCGGTGGTGGTTTCCTTTCTAAACTTTTGTTTGAAGTAGTTTGGAAAGTCAACATCTTGATTATGTCATTATTTTCTCTTTTCAAGCCCAGTAGCTGTTATCGCTCTTTCTAGTATCGGTGGTGGTTTCCTTTCTAACCTTTTTGTTTGAAGTAGTGTGGAAAGTCAACATCTTGATTATGTCATTATTTTCTCTTTTCAAGCCCAGTAGCTGTTATCACTCTTTCTAATATCGGTGGTGGTTTTCCTTCCTAACCTTTTGTTTGAAGTAGTGTGGAAAGTCAACATCTTGATTATGTCATTTTTTTTCTCTTTTCAAGCCCAGTAGCTGTTATCGCTCTTTCTAATATCGGTGGTGGTTTCCTTTCTAACCTTTTGTTTGAAGTAGTGTGGAAAGTCAACATCTTGATTATGTCATTATTTTCTCTTTTCAAGCCCAGTAGCTGTTCTCATTCTTTCTAATATCGGTGGTGGTTTCCTTTCTAACCTTTTGTTTGAAGTAGTTTGGAAAGTCAACATCTTGATTATGTCATTATTTTCTCTTTTCAAGCCAGTAGCTCTTATCACTCTTTTCTAGTATCGGTGGCGGTTTACCTTTCTAAACTTTTGTTTGAAGTAGTGTTTTAAAGTCAACATCTTGATTATGTCATTATTTTCTCTTTTCAAGCCCAGTAGCTCTTATCACTCTTTCTAGCATCGATGGTGGTTTCCTTTCTAACATTTTCTTCAAAGTAGTGTGGAATATCAACATCATGATTATGTCATTATTTTCTCTTTTCAAGCCCAGTAGCTGTTATCACTCTTTCTAGTATCGTTGGTGGTTTCCTTTCTAACATGTTGTTTGAAGTAGTGTGGAAAGTCAACATCTTGGTTATGTCATTATTTTCTCTTTTCAAGCCCAGTAGCTGTTATCACTCTTTCTAATATCGGTGGTGGTTTCCTTTCTAAACTTTTGTTTGAAGTAGTGTGGAAAGTCAACATCTTGATTATGTCATTATTTTCTCTTTTCAAGCCCAGTAGCTGTTATCACTCTTTCTAGTATCGTTGGTGGTTTCCTTTCTAACCTTTTGTTTGAAGTAGTTTGGAAAGTCAACATCTTGATTATGTCATTATTTTCTCTTTTCAAGCCCAGTAGCTGTTATCACTCTTTCTAATATCGGTGGTGGTTTCCTTTCTAACCTTTTGTTTGAAGTAGTGTGGAAAGTCAACATCTTGATTATGTCATTATTTTCTCTTTTCAAGCCCAGTAGCTGTTATCACATTTCTAGTATCGATGGTGGTTTCCTTTCTAACCTTTTCTTCAAAGTAGTGTGGAAAGTCAACATCATGATTATGTCATTATTTTCTCTTTTCAAGCCCAGTAGCTGTTATCACTCTTTCTAGTGTCGATGGAGGTTTCCTTTCTAACCTTTTGTTTGAAGTAGTTTGGAAAGTCAACATCTTGATTATGTCATTATTTTCTCTTTTCAAGCCCAGTAGCTGTTATCACTCTTTCTAATATCGGTGGTGGTTTCCTTTCTAAACTTTTGTTTGAAGTAGTGTGGAAATTCAACAACTTGATTATGTCATTATTTTCTCTTTTCAAGCCCAGTAGCTGTTATCACTCTTTCTAATTTCGGTGGTGGTTTCCTTTCTAACCTGTTGTTTGAAGTAGTGTGGAAAGTCAACATCATGATTATGTCATTATTTTTCTCTTTTCAAGCCCAGTAGCTGTTATCACTCTTTTCTAGTATCGATGGTGGTTTTCCTTTCTAACCTTTTCTTCAAAGTAGTGTGGAAAGTCAACATCTTGATTATGTCATTATTTTTCTCTTTTCAAGCCCAGTAGCTGTTATCACTCTTTTCTAATATCGGTGGTGTTTTCCTTTCTAACCTTTTGTTTGAAGTAGTTTGTAAAGTCAATATCTTGATTATGTCATTATTTTCTTTTTTCAAGCCCAGTAGCTGTTATCACTCTTTCTAATATCTGTGGTGGTTTCCTTTCTAACATTTTGTTTGAAGTAGTGTGGAAAGTCAACATCATGATTATGTCATTATTTTCTCTTTTCAAGCCCAGTAGCTGTTATCACTCTTTCTAATATCGATGGTGGTTTCCTTTCTAAACTTTTTGTTCAAAGTAGTGTGGAATATCAACATCTTGATTATGTCATTATTTTTTCTTTTCAAGCCCAGTAGCTGTTATCACTCTTTCTAATATCTGTGGTGGTTTCCTTTCTAACCTTTTCTTCAAAGTAGTGTGGAAAGTCAACATCATGATTATGTCATTATTTTCTCTTTTCAAGACCAGTAGCTGTTATCACTCTTTCTAATATCGGTGGTGGTTTACTTTCTAACCTTTTGTTTGAAGTAGTGTGGAATGTAAACATCATGATTATGACATTATTTTGCTTTTCAAGCCCAGTAGCTGTTATCATTCTTTCTAATATCTGTGGTGGTTTCCTTTCAAACCTTTTGTTTGAAGTAGTGTGGAAAGTCTACATCTTGATTATGTCATTATTTTCTCTTTTCAAGCCCAGTAGCTGTTATCACTCTTTCTAGTATCGATGGTGGTTTCCTTTCTAACCTTTTCTTCAAAGTAGTGTGGAATATCAACATCATGATTATGTCATTATTTTTTCTTTTCAAGCCCAGTAGCTGTTATCACTCTTTCTAATATCGGTGGTGGTTTCCTTTCTAACCTTTTGTTTGAAGTAGTGTGGAAAGTCAACATCTTGATTATGTCATTTTTTTCTTTTCAAGCCCAGTAGCTGTTATCACTCTTTCTAATATCGGTGGTGGTTTCCTTTCTAACCTTTTGTTTGAAGTAGTGTGGAAAGTCAACATCTTGATTATGTCATTATTTTTTCTGTTTTCAAACCAGTTTAGCTGTTGAAAGTCAACATCACACTTTCTAGTATCGTTGGTGGTTTCCTTTCTAGTATCGGTGGTGGTTTTTTCTTCAAACCTTTAGTTTGAAGAAGTGGAATATCAACATCATGATTATGTCATTATTTTCTATTTTCAAGCCCAGTAGCTGTTATCACTCTTTCTAATATCGGTGGTGGTTTCCTTTCTAACCTTTTGTTTGAAGTAGTAAGGAAAGTCAACATCTTGATTATGTCTTTATTTTCTCTTTTCAAGCCCAGTAGCTGTTATCTCTATATCTAGTATCGTTGGTGGTTTCCTTTCTAGCCTTTTCTTCAAAGTAGTGTGGAATATCAACATCATGATTATGTCATTATTTTCTCTTTTCAAGCCCAGTAGCTGTTATCGCTCTTTCTTGTATCGGTGGTGGTTACCTTTCTAAATTTTGTTTCAAGTAGTGGGGAAAGTCAACATCTTGATTATGTCATTATTTTCACTGTTCAAGCCCAGTAGCTGTTATCACTCTTTCTAGTATCGATGGTGGTTACCTTTCTAACTTTTTCTTCAAAGTAGTGTGGAATATCAACATGATGATTATATCATTATTTTCTCTTTTCAAGCCCAGTAGCTGTTATCCTCTTTCTAATATCGGTGGTGGTTTCCTCCTAACTTTTTGTTTTTGTTTCTTGTGTCATTGTGGAAATCACTCTTTCTAATAACATCTTGATTATGTCATTATTTTCTCTTTTCTAGCCCAGTAGCTGTTATCACTCTTTCTAATATCGGTGGTGGTTTCCTTTCTAACCTTTTGTTTGAAGTAGTGTGGAAAGTCAACATCTTGTTTATGTCATTATTTTCTCTTTTCAAGCAAAGTAGCTGTTATCACTCTTTCTAGTATCGTTGGTGGTTTTCTTTCTAACCTTTTGTTTGAAGTAGTTTGGAAAGTCAACATGTTGATTATGTCATTATTTTCTCTTTTCAAGCCCAGTAGCTGTTATCACTCTTTCTAATATCGGTGGTGGTTTCCTTTCTAACCTTTTGTTTGAAGTAGTGTGGAAATTCAACATCATGATTATGTCATTATTTTCTCTTTTCAAGCCCAGTAGCTGTTATCACTCTTTTTAATATCGGTGGTGGTTTCCTTTCTAAACTGTTGTTTGAAGTATTGTGGAAAGTCAACATCATGATTATGTCATTATTTTCTCTTTTCAAGCCCAGTAGCTATTATCACTCTTTCTAATATCGGTGGTGGTTTCTTCCTAACCTTTTGTTTGAAGTAGTGTGGAAAGTCAACATCTTGATTATGTCATTATTTTCTCTTTTCAAGCCCAGTAGCTGTTATCACTCTTTCTAATATCGGTGGTGGTTTCCTTTCTAACTTTTTGTTTGAAGTAGTTTGGAAACTCAACATCTTGATTATGTCATTATTTTCTCTTTTCAAGCACAGTAGCTGTTATCACTCTTTCTAGTATCGATGGTGGTTACCTTTCTAACCTTATGTTTGAAGTAGTGTGGAATATCAACATCATGATTATGTCATTATTTTCTCATTCAAGCCCAGTAGCTGTTACACTCTTTCTAGTATCGGTGGTAGTTTCCTTTCTAAACTTTTCTTCTCAGTAGTGTGGAAAGTCAACATCTTGATTATGTCATTATTTTCTCTTTTCAAGCCCAGTAGCTGTTTCACTCTTTCTAGTATCGGTGGTGGTTACCTTTCTAAACTTTTCTTCTCAGTAGTGTGGAAAGTCAACATCATGATTATGTCATTATTTTCTCTTTTCAATCCCAGTAGCAGTTATCACTCTTTCTAATATCGGTATTGGTTTCCTTTCTAAACTTTTGTTTGAAGTAGTGTGGAAAGTCAACATCTTGATTATGTCATTATTTTCTCTTTTCAAGCCCAGTAGCTGTTATCACTCTTTCTAGTATCGGTGGTGGTTTCCTTTCTAACCTTTTCTTCAAAGTAGTGTGGAATATCAACATGATGATTATATCATTATTTTCTCTTTTCAAGCCCAGTAGCTGTTATCACTCTTTCTAATATCGGTGGTGGTTTCCTTTCTAACCTTTTGTTTGAAGTAGTGTGGAAAGTCTACATCTTGATTATGTCATTATTTTCTCTTTTCAAGCCCAGTAGCTGTTATCACTCTTTCTAGTATCGTTGGTGGTTTCCTTTCTAACCTTTTGTTTGAAGTAGTGTGGAAAGTCAACATCTTGATTATGTCATTATTTTCTCTTTTCAAGACCAGTAGCTGTTATCACTCTTTTTAGTATCGGTTGTGGTTTCCTTTCTAACCTTTTCTTCAAAGTAGTGTGGAATATCAACATCAGGATTATGTCATTATTTTCTCTTTTCAAGCCCAGGAGCTGTTATCACTCTTTCTAATATCGGTGGTGGTTTCCTTTTTCTAAGTAGTTGTTTGAAAGTAGTGATTATGATTATTTTCTCTTTTCAACATTTTGTATTATTTCATTATTTTCTCTTTTCAAAAGTAGCTGTTATCACTCTTTCTAGTATCGATGGTGGTTTCTTCCTAACCTTTTGTTTGAAGTAGTGTGGAAAGTCAACATCTTGATTATGTCATTATTTTCTCTTTTCAAGCCCAGTAGCTGTTATCACTCTTTTCTAGTATCGGTGGTGGTTTCCTTTTCTAAACTTTTGTTTGAAGTAGTGTGGAAAGTCAACATCTTGATTATGTCATTATTTTTCTCTTTTCAAGCCCAGTAGCTGTTATCACTCTTTCTAATATCGGTGGTGGTTTCTTTTTCTAACCTTTTGTTTGAAGTAGTGTGGAAAGTCAACATCTTGATTATGTCATTATTTTCTCTTTTTCAATCCCAGTAGCTGTTATCGCTCTTTCTAGTATCTGTGGTGGTTTCCTTTCTAACCTTTTGTTTGAAGTAGTGTGGAAAGTCAACATCTTGATTATGTCATTATTTTTCTCTTTTCAAGCCCAGTAGCTGTTATCACTCTTTCTAATATCGGTGGTGGTTTCCTTTCTAACCTTTTGTTTGAAGTAGTTTGGAAAGTCAACATCTTGATTATGTCATTATTTTCTCTTTTCAAGCCCAGTAGCTGTTATCACTCTTTCTAGTATCGATTTTCTTTTTGGTGGTTTCCTTTCTAATCCTTTTCTTCAAAGTAGTTTGTGGAATATCAACATCATGATTATGTCATTATTTTCTCTTTTCAAGCCCAGTAGCTGTTATCACTCTTTCTAGTATCGTTGGTGGTTTCCTTTCTAACCTTTTGTTTGAAGTAGTGTGGAAAAGTCAACATCTTTGATTATGTCATTATTTTTTTCTTTTCAAGCCCAGTAGCTGTTATCCTCTTTTCTAATATCGGTGGTGGTTTCCTTTCTAACCTTTTGTTTGAAATAGTGTGGAAAGTCAACATCTTGATTTCATTATTTTCTCTTTTTCAAGCCCAGTAGCTGTTATCCGATTTCTAGTATCGTTGGTGGTTTCCTTTCTAACCTTTTGTTTGAAGTAGTGTGGAAAGTCAACATCTTGATTATGTCATTATTTTCTCTTTTTAAGCCCAGTAGCTGTTATCACTCTTTCTAGTATCGGTGGTGGTTTCCTTTCTAACCTTTTCTTCAAAGTAGTGTGGAATATCAACATCATGATTATGTCATTATTTTCTCTTTTCAAGCCTAGTAGCTGTTATCACTCTTTCTAATATCGGTGGTGGTTTACTTTCTAACCTTTTGTTTTAAGTAGTGTGGAAATTCAACATTTTGATTATGTCATTATTTTCTCTTTTCAAGCCCAGTAGCTGTTATCGCTCTTTCTAGTATCAGTGGTGGATTCCTTTCTAACCTTTTGTTTGAAGTAGTGTGGAAAGTCAATATCTTGATTATTTCATTATTTTCTCTTTTCAAGCCCAGTAGCTGTTATCGCTCTTTCTAGTATCGGTGGTGGTTTCCTTTCTGACCAATTGTTTGAAGTTGTGTGGAAAGTCAACATCTTGATTATGTCATTATTTTCTCTTTTCAAGCCCAGTAGCTGTTATCACTCTTTCTAATATCGGTGGTGGTTTCCTTTCTAACCTTTTTTGTTTGAAGTAGTGTGGAAATTCAACATTTTGATTATGTCATTATTTTCTCTTTGCAAGGCCAGTAGCTGTTATCACTCTTTCTAGTATCGATGGTGGTTCTTCCTAACCTTTTGTTTAAAGTAGTGTGTAAAGTCAACATCTTGATTATGTCATTATTTTCTCTTTTCAAGCCCAGTAGTAGTTATCACTCTTTCTAGTATCGGTGGTGGTTTCTTCCTAACCTTTTGTTTGAAGTAGTGTGGAAAGTCAACATCTTGATTATGTCATTATTTTCTCTTTTCAAGCCCAGTAGCTGTTATCACTCTTTTTAATATCGGTGGTGGTTTCCTTTCTAACCTTTTGTTTGAAGTAGTGTGGAAAGTCAACATCATGATTATATCATTATTTTCTCTTTTCAAGCCCAGTAGCTGTTATCACTCTTTCTAGTATCGATGGTGGTTTCCTTTCTAACCTTTTCTTCAAAGTAGTGTGGAATATCAACATCATGATTATGTCATTATTTTCTCATTCAAACCCAGTAGCTGTTATCACTCTTTTCTAATATCGGTGGTGGTTTCCTTTCTAACCTTTTGTTTGAAGTTGTGTGGAAAGTCAACATCTTGATTATGTCATTATTTTCTCTTTTTAAGCCGAGTAGCTGTTATCACTCTTTCTAGTATCGGTGGTGGTTTCCTTTCTAACCTTTTCTTCAAAGTAGTGTGGAATATCAACATCATGATTATGTCATTATTTTCTCTTTTCAAGCCCAGTAGCTGTTATCACTCTTTCTAATATCGGTGGTGGTTTCCTTTCTAACCTTTTGTTTTAAGTGGTGTGGAAATTCAACATTTTGATTATGTCATTATTTTCTCTTTTCAAGCCCAGTAGCTGTTATCGCTCTTTCTAGTATCGGTGGTGGATTCCTTTCTAACCTTTTGTTTGAAGTAGTGTGGAAAGTCAACATCTTGATTATGTCATTATTTTCTCTTTTCAAGCCCAGTAGCTGTTATCGCTCTTTCTAGTATCCGTGGTGGTTTTCCTTTCTAACCTTTTTGTTTGAAGTAGTGTGGAAAGTCAACATCTTGATTATGTCATTATTTTCTCTTTTCAAGCCCAGTAGCTGTTATCACTCTTTCTAATATCGGTGGTGGTTTCCTTTCTAACCTTCTGTTTTAAGTAGTGTGGAAATTCAACATTTTGATTATGTCATTATTTTCTCTTTGCAAGGCCAGTAGCTGTTATCACTCTTTCTAATATCGGTGGTGGTTTCCTTTCTAACCTTTTGTTTGAAGTAGTGTGGAAAGTCAACATCTTGATTATGTCATTATTTTCTCTTTTCAACCCCAGTAGCTGTTATCGCTCTTTCTAGTATCGGTGGTGGTTTCCTTTCTAACCTTTTGTTTGAAGTTGTGTGGAAAGTCAACATCTTGATTATGTCATTATTTTCTCTTTTCAAGCCCAGTAGCAGTTATCGCTCTTTCTAGTATCGGTGGTGTATTCCTTTCTAACCTTTTGTTTGAGTAGTGTGGAAAGTCAACATCTTGATTATGTCATTATTTTCTCTTTTCAAGCCCAGTAGCTGTTATCACTCTTTTAGTATCGATGGTGGTGGTTTCCTCTAACCTTTTTTGTTTGAAGTAGTGTGGAAAGTCAACATCTTGATTATGTCATTATTTTCTCTTTCAAGCCCAGTAGCTGTTATCACTCTTTCTAGTATCGTTGGTGGTTTCCTTTCTAACCTTTTGTTTGAAGTAGTGTGGAAAGTCAACATCTTGATTATGTCATTATTTTCTCTTTTCAAGCCCAGTAGCTGTTATCACTCTTTCTAGTATCGGTGGTGGTTTCCTTTCTAACCTTTTGTTTGAAGTAGTGTGGAAAGTCAACATCTTGATTATGTCATTATTTTTCTTTTCAAGCCCAGTAGCTGTTATCGCTCTTTCTAGTATCGGTGGTGGTTTCCTTTCTAACCTTTTGTTTGAAGTAGTGTGGAAAGTCAACATCTTGATTATGTCATTATTTTCTCTTTTTTCAAGCCCAGTAGCTGTTATCACTCTTTCTAGTATCGGTGGTGGTTTCCTTTTCTAACCTTTTGTTTCAAAGTAGTGTGGAATATCAACATCTTGATTATGTCATTATTTTCTCTTTTTCAAGCCCAGTAGATGTTATCGCTCTTTTTCTAATATCGGTGGTGGTTTCCTTTCTAACCTTTTGTTTTAAGTAGTGTGGAAATTCAACATTTTGATTATGTCATTATTTTCTCTTTTCAAGCCCAGTAGCTGTTATCGCTCTTTCTAAGTATCGGTGGTGGTTTTTCCTTTCTAACCTTTTTGTTTGAAGTAGTTTGGAAAGTCAACATCTTGATTATGTCATTATTTTCTCTTTTCAAGCCCAGTAGCTGTTATCGCTCTTTCTAGTATCGGTGGTGGTTTCCTTTCTAACCTTTTGTTTGAAGTTGTGTGGAAAGTCAACATCTTGATTATGTCATTATTTTCTCTTTTCAAGCCCAGTAGCTGTTATCGCTCTTTCTAGTATCGGTGGTGGTTTTCCTTTCTAACCTTTTGTTTGAAGTAGTGTGGAAAGTCAACATCTTGATTATGTCATTTTTTTTTTCTTTTCAAGCCCAGTAGCTGTTATCACTCTTTCTAATATCGGTGGAAACATCTTTTTATGTCATTATTTTCTTTTCAAGCTTTTTTTTTTAAGTAGTGTGTGGTTTCAACTTTTGTTTGATTATGTCATTATTTTTTTTTTTCAAGCCCAGTAGCTGTTATCACTCTTTCTAGTATCGGTGGTGTTTCTTCCTAACCTTTTGTTTGAAGTAGTGTGGAAAGTCAACATCTTGATTATGTCATTATTTTCTCTTTTCAAGCCCAGTAGCTGTTATCACTCTTTCTAGTATCGGTGGTGGTTCCTTCCTAACCTTTTGTTTGAATTAGTGTGGAAAGTCAACATCTTGATTATGTCATTATTTTCTCTTTTCAAGCCCAGTAGCTGTTATCACTCTTTTCTAGTATCGGTGGTGGTTTCCTTTCTAACCTTTTTGTTTGAAGTAGTGTGGAAAGTCAACATCTTGATTATGTCATTATTTTCTCTTTTCAAGCCCAGTAGCTGTTATCACTCTTTCTAGTATCGGTGGTGGTTTCCTTTTCTAACCTTTTGTTTGAAGTAGTGTGGAAAGTCAACATCTTGATTATGTCATTATTTTCTCTTTTCAAGCCCAGTAGCTGTTATCACTCTTTCTAGTATCGATGGTGGTTTCCTTTCTAACCTTTTGTTTGAAGTAGTGTGGAATATCAACATCTTGATTATGTCATTATTTTCTCTTTTCAAGCCCAGTAGCTGTTATCAACTCTTTCTAGTATCGGTGGTGGTTTCCTTTCTAACCTTTTTTTTGTTTGAAGTAGTGTGGAAAGTCAACATCTTGATTATGTCATTATTTTCTCTTTTCAAGCCCAGTAGCTGTTATCACTCTTTCTAGTATCGGTGGTGGTTTCCTTTCTAACCTTTTCTTCAAAGTAGTGTGGAATTTCAACATCTTGATTATGTCATTATTTTCTCTTTTCAAGCCCAGTAGCTGTTATCACTCTTTCTAATATCGGTGGTGGTTTCCTTTCTAACCTTTTGTTTGAAGTAGTGTGGAAAGTCAACATCTTGATTATGTCATTATTTTCTCTTTTCAAGCCCAGTAGCTGTTATCGCTCTTTCTAGTATCGGTGGTGGTTTCCTTTCTAACCTTTTGTTTGAAGTAGTGTGGAAAGTCAACATCTTGATTATGTCATTATTTTCTCTTTTCAAGCCCAGTAGCTGTTATCACTCTTTCTAGTATCGGTGGTGGTTTCCTTTCTAACCTTTTGTTTGAAGTAGTGTGGAAAGTCAACATCTTGATTATGTCATTATTTTCTCTTTTCAAGCCCAGTAGCTGTTATCACTCTTTCTAATATCGGTGGTGGTTTCCTTTCTAACCTTTTGTTTGAAGTAGTGTGGAAATTCAACATTTTGATTATGTCATTATTTTCTCTTTTCAAGCCCAGTAGCTGTTATCACTCTTTCTAGTATCGGTGGTGGTTTCCTTTCTAACCTTTTTGTTTGAAGTTGTGTGGAAAGTCAACATCTTGATTATGTCATTATTTTCTCTTTTCAACCCCAGTAGCTGTTATCGCTCTTTCTAGTATCGGTGGTGGTTTCCTTTCTAACCTTTTGTTTGAAGTAGTGTGGAAAGTCAACATCTTGATTATGTCATTATTTTTCTCTTTTCAAGCCCAGTAGCTGTTATCACTCTTTCTAGTATCGATGGTGTATTCTTCCTAACCTTTTTGTTTGAAGTAGTGTGGAAAGTCAACATCTTGATTATGTCATTATTTTCTCTTTTCAAGCCCAGTAGCTGTTATCACTCTTTCTAGTATCGGTGGTGGTTTCTTCCTAACCTTTTTGTTTGAAGTAGTGTGGAAAGTCAACATCTTGATTATGTCATTATTTTCTCTTTTCAAGCCCAGTAGCTGTTATCACTCTTTCTAGTATCGTTGGTGGTTTGCTTATGTCATTATTTTCTAACCCTTTTCTTTCAAAGTAGTGTGGAATTTCAACATGTTTGATTATGTCATTATTTTCTCTTTTCAAGCCCAGTAGCTGTTATCACTCTTTCTAATATCGGTGGTGGTTTCCTTTCTAAACTTTTGTTTGAAGTAGTGTGGAAAGTCAACATCTTGATTATGTCATTATTTTCTCTTTTCATGCCCAGTAGCTGTTATCGCTCTTTCTAGTATCGGTGGTGGTTTCCTTTCTAACCTTTTGTTTGAAGTTGTGTGGAAAGTCAACATCTTGATTATGTCATTATTTTCTCTTTTTAAGCCGAGTAGCTGTTATCACTCTTTCTAGTATCGGTGGTGGTTTCCTTTCTAACCTTTTCTTCAAAGTAGTGTGGAATATCAACATCATGATTATGTCATTATTTTCTCTTTTCAAGCCCAGTAGATGTTATCAGTCTTTCTAATATCGGTGGTGGTTTCCTTTCTAACCTTTTGTTTTAAGTAGTGTGGAAATTCAACATTTTGATTATGTCATTATTTTCTCTTTTCAAGCCCAGTAGCTGTTATCGCTCTTTCTAGTATCGGTGGTGGTTTCCTTTCTAACCTTTTGTTTGAAGTAGTTTGGAAAGTCAACATCTTGATTATGTCATTATTTTTTCTCTTTTCAAGCCCAGTAGCTGTTATCGCTCTTTCTAGTATCGGTGGTGGTTTCCTTTCTAACCTTTTGTTTGAAGTTGTGTGGATAGTCAACATCTTGATTATGTCATTATTTTCTCTTTTTCAAGCCCAGTAGCTGTTATCGCTCTTTCTAGTATCGGTGGTGTTTCCTTTCTAACCTTTTGTTTGAAGTAGTGTGGAAAGTCAACATCTTGATTATGTCATTATTTTCTCTTTTCAAGCCCAGTAGCTGTTATCACTCTTTCTAATATCGGTGGTGGTTTCCTTTCTAACCTTTTGTTTTAAGTAGTGTGGAAATTCAACATTTTGATTATGTCATTATTTTCTCTTTTCAAAGGCCAGTAGCTGTTATCACTCTTTTCTAGTATCGATGGTGGTTCTTCCTAACTTTTTGTTTGAAGTAGTGTGGAAAGTCAACATCTTGATTATGTCATTATTTTCTCTTTTCAAGCCCAGTAGTTGTTATCACTCTTTCTAGTATCGGTGGTGGTTTCTTCCTAACCTTTTGTTTGAAGTAGTGTGCAAAGTCAACATCTTGATTATGTCATTATTTTCTCTTTTCAAGCCCAGTAGCTGTTATCACTCTTTCTAGTATCAGTGGTGGTTTCCTTTCTAAACTTTTGTTTGAAGTAGTGTGGAAAGTCAACATCTTGATTATGTCATTATTTTTCTTTTCAAGCCCAGTAGCTGTTATCGCTCTTTCTAGTATCGGTGGTGGTTTCCTTTCTAACCTTTTTGTTTGAAGTAGTGTGGAAAGTCAACATCTTGATTATGTCATTATTTTCTCTTTTCAAGCCCAGTAGCTGTTATCACTCTTTTAATATCGGTGGTGGTTTCCTTTCTAACCTTTTGTTTGAAGTAGTGTGGAAAGTCAACATCTTGATTATGTCATTATTTTCTCTTTTTCAAGCCCAGTAGCTGTTATCACTCTTTCTAGTATCGGTGGTGGTTTCCTTTCTAACCTTTTTTGTTTGAAGTAGTGTGGAAAGTCAACATCTTGATTATGTCATTATTTTCTCTTTTCAAGCCCAGTAGCTGTTATCACTCTATCTAGTATCGGTGGTTTCCTTTCTAACCTTTTTCTTCAAAGTAGTGTGGAAAGTCAACATCTTGATTATGTCATTATTTTTTCTTTTTAAGCCCAGTAGCTGTTATCACTCTTTCTAGTATCGGTGGTGGTTTCCTTTCTAACCTTTTTCTTTGAAGTAGTGTGGAATATCAACATCTTGATTATGTCATTATTTTCTCTTTTCAAGCCCAGTAGCTGTTATCACTCTTTCTAATATCGGTGGTGGTTTCCTTTCTAACCTTTTGTTTTAAGTAGTGTGGAAATTCAACATCTTGATTATGTCATTATTTTCTCTTTTCAAGCCCAGTAGCTGTTATCGCTCTTTCTAATATCGGTGGTGGTTTCCTTTCTAACCTTTTGTTTTAAGTAGTGTGGAAATTCAACATTTTGATTATGTCATTATTTTCTCTTTGCAAGGCCAGTAGCTGTTATCACTCTTTCTAGTATCGATGGTGGTTCTTCCTAACCTTTTGTTTGAAGTAGTGTGTAAAGTCAACATCTTGATTATGTCATTATTTTCTCTTTTCAAGCCCAGTAGCTGTTATCGCTCTTTCTAGTATCGGTGGTGGTTTCTTCCTAACCTTTTGTTTGAAGTAGTGTGGAAAGTCAACATCTTGATTATGTCATTATTTTCTCTTTTCAAGCCCAGTAGCTGTTATCGCTCTTTCTAGTATCAGTGGTGGTTTCCTTTCTAACCTTTTGTTTGAAGTAGTGTGGAAAGTCAATATCTTGATTATTTCATTATTTTCTCTTTTCAAGCCCAGTAGCTGTTATCGCTCTTTCTAGTATCGGTGGTGGTTTCCTTTCTGACCAATTGTTTGAAGTTGTGTGGAAAGTCAACATCTTGATTATGTCATTATTTTCTCTTTTCAAGCCCAGTAGCTGTTATCGCTCTTTCTAATATCGGTGGTGGATTCCTTTCTAACCTTTTGTTTGAAGTAGTGTGGAAAGTCAACATCTTGATTATGTCATTATTTTTTCTCTTTTCAAGCCCAGTAGCTGTTATCGCTCTTTCTAGTATCGGTGGTGGTTTTCTTTTCTAACCTTTTTTGTTTGAAGTTGTGTGGAAAGTCAACATCTTGATTATGTCATTATTTTCTGTTTTTCAAGCCCAGTAGCTGTTATCACTCTTTTCTAGTATCGGTGGTGGTTTCCTTTCTAACCTTTTGTTTGAAGTAGTGTGGAAAGTCAACATCTTGATTATGTCATTATTTTCTCTTTTCAAGCCCAGTAGCTGTTATCACTCTTTCTAATATCGGTGGTGGTTTCCTTTCTAACCTTCTGTTTGAAGTAGTGTGGAAATTCAACATTTTGATTATGTCATTATTTTCTCTTTGCAAGGCCAGTAGCTGTTATCACTCTTTCTAGTATCGATGGTGGTTCTTCCTAACCTTTTGTTTGAAGTAGTGTGTAAAGTCAACATCTTGATTATGTCATTATTTTCTCTTTTCAAGCCCAGTAGTTGTTATCACTCTTTCTAGTATCGGTGGTGGTTTCTTCCTAACCTTTTGTTTGAAGTAGTGTGGAAAGTCAACATCTTGATTATGTCATTATTTTCTCTTTTCAAGCCCAGTAGCTGTTATCACTCTTTCTAATATCGGTGGTGGATTCCTTCCTAACTTTTGTTTGAAGTAGTGTGCAAAGTCAACATCTTGATTATGTCATTATTTTCTCTTTTCAAGCCCAGTAGCTGTTATCACTCTTTCTAGTATCAGTGGTGGTTTCCTTTCTAAACTTTTGTTTGAAGTAGTGTGGAAAGTCAACATCTTGATTATGTCATTATTTTCTCTTTTCAAGCCCAGTAGCTGTTATCGCTCTTTCTAGTATCGGTGGTGGTTTCCTTTCTAACCTTTTGTTTGAAGTAGTGTGGAAAGTCAACATCTTGATTATGTCATTATTTTCTCTTTTCAAGCCCAGTAGCTGTTATCACTCTTTTTAATATCGGTGGTGGTTTCCTTTCTAACCTTTTGTTTGAAGTAGTGTGGAAAGTCAACATCTTGATTATGTCATTATTTTCTCTTTTCAAGCCCAGTAGCTGTTATCACTCTTTCTAGTATCGGTGGTGGTTTCCTTTCCTTTGTTTCTGGAAACAACATCTTGATTATGTCATTATTTTTGTTTGAAGTAGTGTGGAAAGTCAACATCTTGTTTCCTTTCTAACCTTTTATGTCATTATTTTCTCTTTTCAAGCCCAGTAGCTGTTATCACTCTTTCTAGTATCGGTGGTGGTTTCCTTTCTAACCTTTTGTTTCAAAGTAGTGTGGAAAGTCAACATCTTGATTATGTCATTATTTTCTCTTTTTCAAGCCCAGTAGCTGTTATCACTATTTCTAGTATCGGTGGTGGTTTCCTTTCTAACCTTTTCTTCAAAGTAGTGTGGATTATCAACATCTTGATTATGTCATTATTTTCTCTTTTCAAGCCCAGTAGCTGTTATCACTCTTTCTAATATCGGTGGTGGTTTTTTCTAACCTTTTGTTTTAAGTAGTGTGGAAATTCAACATCTTGATTATGTCATTATTTTCTCTTTTCAAGCCCAGTAGCTGTTATCACTCTTTCTAGTATCGGTGGTGGTTTCTAAACTTTTTTCTAACCTTTTGTTTGAAGTAGTTGAAAGTCAACATCTTGATTATGTCATTATTTTCTCTTTTCAAGCCCAGTAGCTGTTATCGCTCTTTCTAGTATCGGTGGTGGTTTCCTTTCTAACCTTTTGTTTGAAGTTGTGTGGAAAGTCAACATCTTGATTATGTCATTATTTTCTGTTTTCAAGCCCAGTAGCTGTTATCGCTCTTTCTAGTATCGGTGGTGGATTCCTTTCTAACCTTTTGTTTGAAGTAGTGTGGAAAGTCAACATCTTGATTATGTCATTATTTTCTCTTTTCAAGCCCAGTAGCTGTTATCACTCTTTCTAATATCGGTGGTGGTTTCCTTTCTAACCTTCTGTTTGAAGTAGTGTGGAAATTCAACTTTTTGATTATGTCATTATTTTCTCTTTGCAAGGCCAGTAGCTGTTATCACTCTTTCTAGTATCGATGGTGGTTCTTCCTAACCTTTTGTTTGAAGTAGTGTGTAAAGTCAACATCTTGATTATGTCATTATTTTCTCTTTTCAAGCCCAGTAGTTGTTATCACTCTTTCTAGTATCGGTGGTGGTTTCTTCCTAAACTTTTGTTTGAAGTAGTGTGGAAAGTCAACATCTTGATTATGTCATTATTTTCTCATTTCAAGCCCAGTAGCTGTTATCACTCTTTCTAATATCGGTGGTGGATTCCTTTCTAACCTTTTGTTTGAAGTAGTGTGGAAAGTCAACATCTTGATTATGTCATTATTTTCTCTTTTCAAGACCAGTAGCTGTTATCGCTCTTTCTAGTATCGGTGGTGGTTTCTTTTTTCTAACCTTTTTTTTGTTTGAAGTTGTGTGGAAAGTCAACATCTTGATTATGTCATTATTTTCTGTTTTCAAGCCCAGTAGCTGTTATCGCTCTTTCTAGTATCGGTGGTGGATTCCTTTCTAACCTTTTGTTTGAAGTAGTGTGGAAAGTCAACATCTTGATTATGTCATTATTTTTCTTTTTCAAGCCCAGTAGCTGTTATCGCTCTTTCTAATATCGGTGGTGGTTTCCTTTCTAACCTTTTGTTTTAAGTAGTGTGGAAATTCAACATTTTGATTATGTCATTATTTTCTCTTTGCAAGGCCAGTAGCTGTTATCACTCTTTCTAGTATCGATGGTGGTTCTTCCTAACCTTTTGTTTGAAGTAGTGTGTAAAGTCAACATCTTGATTATGTCATTATTTTCTCTTTTCAAGCCCAGTAGCAGTTATCGCTCTTTCTAGTATCGGTGGTGTATTCCTTTCTAACCTTTTGTTTGAAGTAGTGTGGAAAGTCAACATCTTGATTATGTCATTATTTTCTCTTTGCAAGGCCAGTAGCTGTTATCACTCTTTCTAGTATCGATGGTGGTTCTTCCTCACCTTTTGTTTGAAGTAGTGTGTAAAGTCAACATCTTGATTATGTCATTATTTTCTCTTTTCAAGCCCAGTAGTTGTTATCACGCTTTCTAGTATCGGTGGTGGTTTCTTCCTAACCTTTTGTTTGAAGTAGTGTGGAAAGTCAACATCTTGATTATGTCATTATTTTCTCTTTTCAAGCCCAGTAGCTGTTATCACTCTTTCTAGTATCGTTGGTGGTTTGCTTTCTAGCCTTTTCTTCAAAGTAGTGTGGAATATCAACATCATGATTATGTCATTATTTTCTCTTTTCAAGCCCAGTAGCTGTTATCACTCTTTCTAATATCGGTGGTGGTTTCCTTTCTAAACTTTTGTTTGAAGTAGTGTGGAAAGTCAACATCTTGATTATGTCATTATTTTCTCTTTTCATGCCCAGTAGCTGTTATCGCTCTTTCTAGTATCGGTGGTGGTTTCCTTTCTAACCTTTTGTTTGAAGTTGTGTGGAAAGTCAACATCTTGATTATGTCATTATTTTCTCTTTTTAAGCCGAGTAGCTGTTATCACTCTTTCTAGTATCGGTGGTGGTTTCCTTTCTAACCTTTTCTTCAAAGTAGTGTGGAATATCAACATCATGATTATGTCATTATTTTCTCTTTTCAAGCCCAGTAGCTGTTATCACTCTTTCTAATATCGGTGGTGGTTTCCTTTCTAACCTTTTGTTTTAAGTAGTGTGGAAATTCGACATTTTGATTATGTCATTATTTTCTCTTTTCAAGCCCAGTAGCTGTTATCGCTCTTTCTAGTATCGGTGGTGGATTCCTTTCTAACCTTTTGTTTGAAGTAGTGTGGAAAGTCAACATCTTGATTATGTCATTATTTTCTCTTTTCAAGCCCAGTAGCTGTTATCGCTCTTTCTAGTATCGGTGGTGGATTCCTTTCTAACCTTTTGTTTGAAGTAGTGTGGAAAGTCAACATCTTGATTATGTCATTATTTTCTCTTTTCAAGCCCAGTAGCTGTTATCGCTCTTTCTAGTATCGGTGGTGGTTTCCTTTCTAACCTTTTGTTTGAAGTTGTGTGGATAGTCAACATCTTGATTATGTCATTATTTTCACTTTTCAAGCCCAGAAGCTGTTATCGCTCTTTCTAGTATCGGTGGTGTATTCCTTTCTAACCTTTTGTTTGAAGTAGTGTGGAAAGTCAACATCATGATTATGTCATTATTTTCTCTTTTCAAGCCCAGTAGCTGTTATCACTCTTTCTAATATCGGTGGTGGTTTCCTTTCTAAGCTTCTGTTTTAAGTAGTGTGGAAATTCAACATTTTGATTATGTCATTATTTTCTCTTTGCAAGGCCAGTAGCTGTTATCACTCTTTCTAGTATCGATGGTGGTTCTTCCTAACCTTTTGTTTGAAGTAGTGTGTAAAGTCAACATCGTGATTATGTCATTATTTTCTCTTTTCAAGCCCAGTAGTTGTTATCACTCTTTCTAGTATCGGTGGTGGTTCCTTCCTAACCTTTTGTTTGAAGTAGTGTGCAAAGTCAACATCTTGATTATGTCATTATTTTCTCTTTTCAAGCCCAGTAGCTGTTATCACTCTTTCTAGTATCAGTGGTGGTTTCCTTTCTAAACTTTTGTTTGAAGTAGTGTGGAAAGTCAACATCTTGATTATGTCATTATTTTCTCTTTTCAAGCCCAGTAGCTGTTATCGCTCTTTGTAGTATCGGTGGTGGTTTCCTTTCTAACCTTTTGTTTGAAGTAGTGTGGAAAGTCAACATCTTGATTATGTCATTATTTTCTCTTTTCAAGCCCAGTAGCTGTTATCACTCTTTTTTAATATCGGTGGTGGTTTTTTCTAACCTTTTGTTTGAAGTAGTGTGGAAAGTCAACATCTTGATTATGTCATTATTTTCTCTTTTCAAGCCCAGTAGCTGTTATCACTCTTTCTAGTATCGGTGGTGGTTTCCTTTCTAAACTTTTGTTTGAAGTAGTGTGGAAAGTCAATATCTTGATTATGTCATTATTTTCTCTTTTCAAGCCCAGTAGCTGTTATCGCTCTATCTAGTATCGGTGGTGGTTTCCTTTCTAACCTTTTCTTCAAAGTAGTGTGGAAAGTCAACATCTTGATTATGTCATTATTTTCTCTTTTTAAGCCGAGTAGCTGTTATCACTCTTTCTGGTATCGGTGGTGGTTTCCTTTCTAACCTTTTCTTCAAAGTAGTGTGGAATATCAACATCATGATTATGTCATTATTTTCTCTTTTCAAGCCCAGTAGCTGTTATCACTCTTTCTAATATCGGTGGTGGTTTCCTTTCTAACCTTTTTTTTTAAGTAGTGTGGAAATTCAACATCTTGATTATGTCATTATTTTCTCTTTTCAAGCCCAGTAGCTGTTATCACTCTTTCTAATATCGGTGGTGGATTCCTTTCTAACCTTTTGTTTGAAGTAGTGTGGAAAGTCAACATCTTGATTATGTCATTATTTTCTCTTTTCAAGCCCAGTAGCTGTTATCGCTCTTTCTAGTACCGGTGGTGGTTTCCTTTCTAACCTTTTGTTTGAAGTTGTGTGGAAAGTCAACATCTTGATTATGTCATTATTTTCTGTTTTCAAGCCCAGTAGCTGTTATCGCTCTTTCTAGTATCGGTGGTGGATTCCTTTCTAACCTTTTGTTTGAAGTAGTGTGGAAAGTCAACATCTTGATTATGTCATTATTTTCTCTTTTCAAGCCCAGTAGCTGTTATCCTCTTTCTAATATCGGTGGTGGTTTTATTTCTAACCTTCTGTTTGAAAGTGTGGAAATTCAACTTTTGATTATGTCATTATTTTCTCTTTGCAAGGCCAGTAGCTGTTATCACTCTTTCTAGTATCGATGGTGGTTCTTCCTACCTTTTTTTGTTTGAAGTAGTGTGTAAAGTCAACATCTTGATTATGTCATTATTTTCTCTTTTTCAAGCCCAGTAGTTGTTATCACTCTTTTCTAGTATCGGTGGTGGTTTCTTCCAACCTTTTGTTTGAAGTAGTGTGGAAAGTCAACATCTTGATTATGTCATTATTTTCTCTTTTCAAGCCCAGTAGCTGTTATCACTCTTTTCTAATATCGGTGGTGGTTTCCTTTCTAACCTTTTGTTTGAAGTAGTGTGGGAAAGTCAACATCTTGATTATGTCATTATTTTCTCTTTTCAAGCCCAGTAGCTGTTATCACTCTTTCTAGTATCGGTGGTGGTTTCCTTTTCTAAACTTTTTGTTTGAAGTAGTGTGGAAAGTCAACATCTTGATTATGTCATTATTTTTCTTTTCAAGCCCAGTAGCTGTTATCGCTCTTTCTAGTATCGGTGGTGGTTTCCTTTCTAACCTTTTTGTTTGAAGTAGTGTGGAAAGTCAACATCTTGATTATGTCATTATTTTCTCTTTTCAAGCCCAGTAGCTGTTATCACTCTTTCTAGTATCGTTGGTGGTTTCCTTTCTAGTCTTTTCTTCAAAGTAGTGTGGAATATCAACATCATGATTATGTCATTATTTTCTCTTTTCAAGCCCAGTAGCTGTTATCACTCTTTCTAATATCGGTGGTGGTTTCCTTTCTAACCTTTTGTTTGAAGTAGTGTGGAAAGTCAACATCTTGATTATGTCATTATTTTCTCTTTTCAAGCCCGGTAGCTGTTATCACTCTTTTTAGTATCGGTGGTGGTTTCCTTTCTAACCTTTTCTTCAAAGTAGTGTGGAATATCAACATCATGATTATGTCATTATTTTCTCTTTTCAAGCCCAGTAGCTTTTATCACTCTTTCTAGTATCGATGGTGGTTTCCTTTCTAACCTTTTCTTCAAAGTAGTGTGGAAAGTCAACATCTTGATTATGTCATTATTTTCTCTTTTCAAGCCCAGTAGCTGTTATCAAATTTTCTAATATCGGTGGTGGTTTCCTTTCTAACCTTTTGTTTGAAGTAGTTTGGAAATCAACATCTTGATTATGTCATTATTTTCTCTTTTCAAGCACAGTAGCTGTTATCACTCTTTCTAGTATCGGTGGCGGTTACCTTTCTAACCTTTTGTTTGAAGTAGTGTGGAAAGTCAACATCTTGATTATGTCATTATTTTCTCTTTTCAAGCCCAGTAGCTCTTATCACTCTTTCTAGTATCGGTGGTGGTTTCCTTTCTAACCTTTTGTTTGAAGTAGTGTGGAAAGTCAACATCTTGATTATGTCAATATTTTCTCTTTTCAAGCCCAGTAGCTGTTATGGCTATTTCTAGCATTAATGGTGGTTTCCTTTCTAACCTTTTCTTCAAAGTAGTGTGGAATATCAACATCATGATTATGTTATCATTTTCCATAATTGTCATCCATTTAAACTGAAACTGTTGAATGTCCTCAGGTGATGTGTGTTATGTTACATGGTTATGTTCTTAGTCTCTGATTCTCGCTCACCAGTTCACGAGGTTTGAAGATGAGTGGTCCTCGATAAAGCATACAAGCTTCATTCGCTCAAAATAAATTTTAAAAATCAATCTGAAAAAAAGCTTTATACAGTTGACAATACATGCCATCCATATGAATGTCTCCATTGGACAAATATTTCTTCATTATGCCATGTTCTTTTAGGATTTTGGCGATCTCCTCAACTTCTTGTCGTTCTTAGCTGTAACTTGCTGTTTTGCTAAACATGTAAATAAGCTCGATATGTAGGCCATGCTCTACTTATCTCAGTCTCTCTTAACTTCAGTATGTCATGTCAGTGTTAACTTCTCCAAGCACTCTTTCCTTATTTTATGCTTTAGAAATTCCAACGCTCACTATCTGATTATAATGATATGTGGGATTTGTGTTTCTATTTTCATTAAAAACATCCCCTTTACTGACATGTTCAATTTTTCTCAGTATCCTTCTGTAGAACAATATTATAGTTGCTTCAACACTCCTCTTTATCTGTGATATTGTCCCTCATTCACTGATATATATATATATATATATATATATATATATATGTGTTTGTGTGTGTTTGAATAAAAGACAGACCACGTTAAGATTCCATGTAATAAGCTATTTCACCATAGCCCCTTTAACAGGCTTCTGGATCATCAGACTTTACTTCCAAAAGCTGAAATGAAAATGAAAAGAAATTCACACGTTTTTACGGACCTCATCAAGTATACGCATAAAATTAACGAATGAGGAAGGAAGTGTGGGAGATCTCCATATATATATATATATATATATATATATATATATGGAGATGTATAGCTATAAGATGTGCTATATTTATGGGATAAAGTGGTCAATATCAGAGATAGAGCGTATGTAAATATAAATATAAAAGTGAACATTGAAGTCAACACTCAAAAGAGAAAGCCCGTTTCACGCTAGACGCAATTGTCATCCCACTGTATATATATATATATATATATATATATATATATATATATAGAGAGAGAGAGAGAGAGAAAGAGAGAGAGAGAGCTTAACCTGAAGATCCGTTTAGGTGAAACCTACTTATGTTTTCCTGGCTCTTTGGTATTTTTTTTTTATTCCGCTCTTCTACGCGCTTGTTTTTTCTTTTTTTTGCTTTTTTCTTTTTGCATTTTTCTTTGAACTAAGGACTTAAGGCACTAGACGATTTGTGTCGCCCTGATCAAATGTTTTTAGTTCTTTCTTTTTTTTAACAATTTTTTTCCCGGGTACCGGTTTGTTTTGACATACCTCCAAATTGTTCTATCGCAGCATTTTTCCAGCCGAGTATTACTATATATATATATATATATATATATATATATAGATAGATAGATAGATAGATAGATAATAGTAGTGGAAAATATACATACATATGCAAAATATATAAATACCCATACATGTATATTTTTAGAATTTGTAGGTCTGATGAATTGGATCGTATTTACGATTCCACTGGAATAAATTATGACCATGGAATATTAGTGTTTAAACATTTTTACTATATATATATATATATATATATATATATATATATATATATATATATATATATATATATATTATTATTATTATTATTATTATTATTATTAAATGAAAGTCATGCACTCTTTTTGTTGTTTCTAACGAATATATTATGTTTCTTGAAACTTTCCTTACCTTCTGGATGGTATCTTTAGCTATTCTAATGGAACTTCGAATTTCAGTGTCAGATTCCCTATCCGCTGTTAAAACACTCCCTGAATATTTAAATTTTTCGGTGTCTCCATGTCGTAATTTGCATCTTATGTTGTTCCTTTTACTGAAAACAACATTTTCTTACAACACTGTGTTATCTGCGTAAAATATGTCGTCAACATTATGACCCCCAATAATTAATCCTGATAGGACATCTGGTTTTCACAGATTTGCCTTACTGCAAAGGCAGAAGGAGACCGGGAGATGACACACAACTTTCATCTGCCTCTTTCTTGTTTTGTGTTTCAGTGAATTAATTTTCTAAGAAAAACACGCGTGCACAAGTACACACACATATACATACACACAAACACATAGACGGTTGCATCAGCATACGCCCACGAACGCACACACGCACACTTACACTATGAAAAAAAAATTACAACAATGATATGTTCATACAAAAAAAAATCGGGCAGTATAAGCAGTTACTTGCTGATATCCCCTGAGGAGTGGTTGGGATTTTCCTGGACGGTCCGTCTATGGATTCGCCGGAGTCGGCATGTTGTACGAAACATCAACCAGCTAAGTGACAAGCATTTGCATTATATATATATATATATATATATATATATATATATATATATATATATATATATTTATATTTGTGTGTTTTTAGGATATTACACCAAAATATTGTTGAATGTTATGAACCAGAATTGGATTCTATTTGATCTCATTTCATATGGACACACACACAAAAATACATACATACATATATATATATATATATATATATATATATATATATATATATATATATATATAATATAAAAGTGAACATAGAAGTCAACACTAAGTGGCGACAGTCTGTTTCTTGCTAGATACAGTCGTCAGGCCATGAGTGCTGCTATTTTTCTCGGCTATTTATATATATACTGGTCAGTGGTGCATTGTGGGTAGTCTATTTTGGCGGTTATTTTACCGGAAGTCGTTTATTTGTTTATTTATTTATTTGGTTTAAATTATTTTGCTTGTTTTTATTTATTTATTTGTTTTTATTTCTTATCAGTTTTTATTTATTTATTTTTTATTTTTATTTTCATCGGTGCTTTTATTATCATAGTAAAATTTGTTTATATCGCTTATTTAATAGTTTTGTTTTGGTTTCGGAAGATAATGCTATTTATTCAATTTTGGGGTTGATTGTGGTACTTTATTCTAACAATTATTTTGCGGGAACAGTTTTTATATGTTTATTACTTCATGTATTTATTTGGATTGATAATCTTCATTTGTTTTTTCTAACGGTTAGTTTATCGGGATCAGTTTGTTAGTTTATTTATTTATTTGGATGAATTTAGGTCAATTTATTTTACTTATTATTTATTTGTTATACTGTATATTTTTTTTCGGTTTTTCGTTTTTAAGTGACGTAGTATTTTTATCGTTATATAACAGTTATAGCTATTTTTCGTCCAATTTTTGGTTTGATTTTTATAGTCTAACTAATATTTTGGTTATAATGGTTTCCTAATTTGTTTATTATATACTTTATTTATTTGGGTTCATTGATTTTTTTTAATCTGTTTCGTCTATTCTAACAGGTTTAATTTGGTAATTTGTTTGGGTTAATTTATTTTGCTTATTTGATTGTCATTTTGTTTATTTATTTATTTATTTTTATTTTAATAATTGTTTTTCTTTTTCGATTTTTAAGTAACGGAGTAAAATTTGTTTTCATGTCTGCATTTTGAGATGAGCTCGGATCTTTTATTTGATAATTTATTTTGGCCTGTGAAAATAATGATAGCTATTTTTCCCCCAAGCAAAGTTGGCAAATTTTTGATTGGTTGTTGTAGGCAGATGATCTTTTCTTTATTTTCCAAGATATTTTGGTGTGATGTGCGTTTTGTTTTTAATTTCCCAGATATACTTAGAAAGCTTTGTGCTTTTCGCATATTTACTATTAGTGAAAGATGTTTTGTGCGTATAATTTCGTTGTTTCCAGGGTTCTTCAGTTACTCCTATACATACGTTTTCTTCATTATCTGGTGATTTTATCGTGGCTTGGTATATTACGTTGTTTTATAAACAATTACCGTTTAAGGGACTTTCGTTCTTTATTCTGCAGTGGGTTTAATTTCTCCGTGTGGTTTGTTGATAATTTTCCAGTTGTGCTTTCTTATTATTTGTGCCATGTTCTCGGTGCAACTGTAGCTGATTCTTACGGGGTTTTTGCTGAATATTTTGTGTAGGGTTCTTGATTCCGGGAAGTGTTTGTGTAAGAGTTTGAAGAATATGATTTTGAAGAATATTTTCGATATATATATATATATATATATATATATATATATATATATATATATATATATATAATAACCGAATGGGAAATTTCATGGAGAATATGCGTACTCCGACAAGAATCGATGGCGCATATTTTCTATGAAAATTTCTCTGATATTCAAGCAGGTAATTGTTGTTAATATTCTATAATAGTTTACGCCATAACCGAATGGTTAAATATAGGTAGATATACGAGCGATCGATATATGTAAATAGTCTATAGTGTAAGAAAAACAGTGTTCATTGTTAAGTAAATGAGCTATTTAATATATATATATTAAGAAATAAACATAAGATTAAAAAAAAAATGCACGTGAAAATTGTTTCGCATGAAACTACGTGTTGTCCGATTAATGTAATATATATATATATATATATATATATATATATATATATATATATATATATATATATATATATATATATATATATCTTAAGATACCTGATTAAATAGATCAATGTCTGTTCTTACCCATTCATTCCTCAATATTAAGTATTATAATACAAAGAAATATAAAATAAATTTTAAAACTCTCCTTCCCTCTCTAAACTCGACCATGTCTCTCATTTCATCCCTCACCACCCTCTATGTCAACTTATATCAGCTTAATACTGCCCGTAAAAAGTGTAAATTTTAAATTCATTTTTCGTTTCACCATTGGAAAGTGAAGTCTGAAGATGTAGAGAAAAACATAATTCTCTAGTGAAATAAATTATTACAATAGAGCCTTATAGTGGTTTGTTTTTTAATTAAATTAAATTATCTTTTATATATATATATATATATATATATATATATATATATATATATATATATATATATATATATGTATATATGTATGTATGTATGTATGTATGTATATATATATACTAGTCGAGGAATCTAAATGAAATAATAATAAAAAAATACGAAAGAATATTATCTAAATCCCACTGTGTCTGAAGATTTTAATTTGACTTGACTAGCTTGGCTTGGTTTGGCTGCATTGAATGTTACAATGATTTTTTTCTTGATTGAACTATTACAGATAGAGGAGAGATGAAGAATAATTAACTTTTATGTAATATTAGTCTTCCAATATGTCACTGAATGCGGGACAATCTCATCCATAAAGAATCGGCTTGAGGCAAAATAAATATGGGTTACCAGAAAAACGCTGAGCATATCATGGACTGAATATCTGAGCAACAATAAAGTTTGAAAGAAAATGGGGACAAAATGGCGCTTATACTTTGTATCAAGAAAGATACTGTTGAAATACCTAGGGTATATAATGATGAATGGGAGCTTAAATATTTTATATTCACAGGAGTTATTTAAGGCAAGGGAGGCAGCGAAAAACAGCGCATAACCAAGTTAATGACCTAGTGTAAGTGATCGTTCAGAACAAGGATGGGGAGAGATAACAAAAAGACAGAATTTATTAAGAACTACAAAGAACAGGAAATTATGGAGAGCTATGACCGCCCATTTCCTGAAAGGAAACGCCAAATAGAAGAAGTGTAAAAAATTCGTCAAAAATTAAATAAAAAAATGATGGAAGAATATTAATGTTCCTTTCATTCCTGCCAGTAAAACTTTTTCGTTCGAAGTTGGACTGAAAAGTTCATAAGATGACCATGAAGGAGTGATGCTAGAATTGTAAAATCTGGTATGCATTAATTTTAAATCTTCATATGAATAAAAACCTTTTATTTTCTCCATGTAAACTAACATTTGATTGTTCAAAGAAGACATCAAAATAATAATAAAATCTCTGGACAAAATTCGGCATTAAGTATATGCAGAAAGAATGGATTAACACCCAAGGATATTCATGCTGACATTGTTGCTACATTAGGGTATAACGCCCGTACTTTGTCAACAGTGCCAAGTGGGAAGCTGAATTTAGAAGGGGTAGGATCGGAGCCTGGAAAGATTACCCGAGAAATGAACGTCTTGTAAATACCAACACCGGGAAAAAATCTTTTTCCAGCACATGGCGATGGATGACAGGCGATTGACTATAAATCAAATAGACAATGCTATGAGCATATCTCACGAGAGAGTTGAGAATATTCTGCATAATGAACTTGCCAGGACGAAGGTTTCTGCTACGAGGGTGCGATGTCTTCTGATACCTGAACCAAAAAAGCTCACACACGGGAAAATCTGACATTGCTTGAGGCAGATAAAGATGGTTTCCTTGACCTTTTCTTAACTCAGGATGAGTGCTGGATTCATTACAGATCCAAAGGAGACAACCTATAAAATGGAAACACCCCTCCAAGTTTAAGGTCATTTCAGCTGCAGGAAAAGTGATGATCTCATTTTGGGACGCAAAATCTATTAGGTTTATTAATTATCGTCAAAAGAACTACAAGATCAAGGGAGAGTACTTTTCCAACTTGCTAAGACAGTTACGGAAGGCTGTCAAGGCCAAAAGCCAGGGAAAACTGAAGAATGGTGCCTTGTTTCATCTGTAAAATCCTCCCTCACCCAAGTCCTTGGTTTCAATAGTTATTGTGCGTGACTCTAAACTACTTGATAAACGCTTCTATTCTCCTTATTTGGATATCATCTATTCCCCAACATGGAAAAACATCATGAGAGAAAAAAAGACTTTAAGATGCTGTCGTTCCGCCGTATTTCACACAAAATGTTAGGAAGGAAACTCCCCTAAATACTGGACATAGCGATGATAATTAATGAATGAGAGAAACCTATTTTCATGAAAAAGAGAAAAATATAAATTTCAACTGACAGTAGGACTGGCTGCTAGGTCAATGAAAATAAATGTTTCCTTATGTGGAAAAGGCAATATTACTATTACAATTTTCAGGATTGATGACCTTTCGCTTTATTTTCTGACTTTTATTTCACCTGACATGAATGATTTATAAAAAGAATAGCGTAGTATGTCACAAGGCTAATAAAATTACGCATCCAATGTAAATCATCTCAACGATAATGATATGCGACCTTAACAGACTCGGCATCTTCATAGGTTAGCGCCATAACTGTGCCAAAATTTCAGTGTACTTTGTTTGTTTTTGTTCCGGCGACGGATAATTATTGACATTTTTATATTGGCTTGGCTTGGCTTAATTTGGCACATTGCCAAAAAGGATGGTTAATGAGAAAGAATAGATTAAAACAATTACAAATAGTGGCTTTTATCGCCTTGCTTGGGTTGAAATGATTAATATCTATCTATCTATCTATCTATCTATCTATCTATCTATCTATCTATCTATCTATCTTATCCAGTCATTTCCTTCTGTATATATATATATATATATATATATATATATATATATATTACAATTTCGGCTGAAAACGTTACAGACTATATAAAATATAGATTTACAGATATTAACAAATTAAGTGACATATATAAAAGCGGAGCGAAGTAAATGTAAAGATAGTGAAGAGCAAAGAAAGAAAAAAGACTTAAGTATTTTGCCTGCGATAGCAAGGAGAGAGATTTTAAAGATGCATAGAACGAACAGAGAGACAGACAGACAGACAGATAGATAGATAGATAGATAGATAGATATGAACAAAAGAAGGTATAAACATTATATATATTATAATTATGGCGCAATTATATATATATATGTATATATATATATATATATATACACACACACACATATATATACACACACACACACATATATATATATATATATATATATATATATATGCATTTGTGTTCCGAACAATAAAAAATATTTTTTAAAAACGAATTTTTTGACGCACTGCATTGTACATTAATATTTTTTGTTTTCTTATTTCAATCACGTTGAATTTGCTTGTTAGTAAATGACTGCTTACGAAGAAAAGGGACTTTATCTGTAGTTTTCATTTGCTTTTTCTTTGATTTTTTTTTTTTCGTTTTTTTTTTGTTTTTTTTTCGTTAATTTTTTGTCGGTTCTTGCGTTGGTCAAACGGCTTCTTTCAGGTTGAATTTAAGATAGTGATCAGTGTCAGACCTGAAAACCTCTGCAAGCATGTTTGTCCTGTGAGAAATCAGTGTAGCTCTTAATTTATGGGGCTATATATTAATTTAATCTATGTTGTTAAAAATATATATATATATATATATATATATATATATATATATATATATATATATATATATATCCAAGTTTAGGATTGTTGTATATGGAATAACTTGAATAACCAACAAATACTATTCTTAAAGAGACGAATTATAATTATTTTACATTCAAAACCATAACTTGATAAGACACAGAAATGTTGAAACAAAACTGCAATTTTGTAGTGATTTTATAACACATTTATTTAATAAATAATCATATATATATATATATATATATATATATATGTATGTATGTATGTATGTATATAAATAAAAAGAAAGAACAGCAAGATATATAATCCGGTGTTCTTATAGATATTTTTATTTTTACAAAATAGTGCTCAATGTAAATTTACAGAGCATTAATATTATAAATTAATTGATTTAAAATATGTTTTTTTTTTCGCTACACAGTTAGATTTCATTGAAAAATACATCCCTTCCCACGACCCAAAAGTAGCAATAACTGATACATTATATTATAGACATATTGAAAACTCAGCCACCTTGTAACCTTGGAAACATGAATTTTGTTTTAGCTGTGTATTTAAAACCCAGTAATTTTAAAAAGTTACTCCAAAATTCGCTTGAGGATGAAATAGAACTAATGTCTTTAATTTAATCACAAAAATTAAATTCCTAGCTTTTTTAGCTTCCATTTTTGAAACATGGTTAGAACTGTGAAAAAAAAAAACATATTTTAAATCAATTATATATATATATATATATATATATATATATATATATATATATATATATATATTCCATAATAAATATAATTATATAAGAATTGGTGATATCATACATTTTATGTTACCATACTCAAAACTATATTAAATGAAATTACAGACGCCTTAAATCATCGATTTATTTATTACTTGTGTTATCTTCTTTTATCTTTTTTATATGGATCCTTCCATGAATAATGTTTTTCCTCTTCAATTTTTTTCAGTAACTAGCTCTAGCAATATTTCGAAGTTCTAGAAGATAATATAAGATCCTTTTACATTTCTTTACTATAAAAATACTAGAGAAGATCCGTTTAGTTTCTTATCAATTTTCATTGATTTCAAAGAAGAAACGATTTTCTGGTCTGTTTCTACAAATAAAAAGAGCCTAAAAAATAGTATTAATCACCCTTAGTCAGAATAAAAAATAAATATCGCCCATACTCCAATATTATAACTTTTAAATCAACAACAAACGAGGCTTGCATAGAAATTCAAAATCGTAACGGCGACATGCAGGTTACGAAGAACGAATTGCTTATCATCTGCAACATCTTTCTTCGACATCAGTTACATTTAGTTTTTTGCAGTTGGGTATAACAGGTGTGAAACAAAAAGAATCGATATTTCTTTTAACGGGAGATCACGAACATGTACAGTTTCGAACAAAAAATATATTTGCGCCGCTTATAATTTTTAGTCTTATTTTCTATTTGCTTTTCAAACTCATCGCTGTTTCATTTATATTCGCGTAGGAATCGTGTGAATACTGATGTATAATCACAGTTCATGGAAAATTGAAATGAAATTCAACACTGACATATCTATCTCTTTCAAGTCTAAGAGGAAGTATTCGTTTTACAAGATTTAATCGCCAAACGAAAATTGCTTCATGGAAAATGGTCTTTTACTTGATTCTCGTGTCCAATCGTGTCTAAATAATTTTTATTTTCTCTTTTACATTTATTTCTTTGATTATTTATGACAAAGTGCTAGAACGTCCTGGGTATGACGATAAACTACATCCGCGTCCTAGGTAAGACGATAAACTTCATCCAGCAGCAAGGCCTCTCATCAAGAGATTTTGAGGAGCGTGGAACCACCTCTTAATTGCTGGTGTTCCCAGTTCCACCCTGACTCGGGGTGGTAGCACCTGTTAGAGTCCCAGCTATGGGCAAATAGTCAACGACGAAACTGGAGTTAAAACACTATCAAAGTGTAAAAATAGGTTTTAATAAAAATAATACAATTTTTGAAAAAAATATTACCAGCAATAGAGTTTGGAAAAAAAAACCTGCAATATATTTTTGAAGCAAAAAATTATTAATAGCAGTATATTTTTGAAAAAGATATATATTACATTTCTGATAAAAAAATAAATTAGCACCAATAAACAAAACTTTTCGGTATTAAAAAAATCCATTGAGGTTGATATCCCGTAAAACAAAATAAACAAAGCAAATTTTTGGCGATAGACATTTCTAGGAGACCTCTTGGCCAAAGTCTACGGATCTACCGTCAGACGTTCGACAAATCGCACAAAGTACCATCTGAAAACAGAATATTGCTCGACAGAGAGCTCTAAAAGGCTGAAACCTTCTTTCTTCGAAGACTGACCGAACAAATTTCATTAGTGACACTTCTAAACCCTATATAGGATATGTTAGTTAATAAACGGTTCTCGGGAAGAAGCTGGAATATAAGGCGAGAACAGGGATGATTCAACCCCGTGGACGTGGCATGGTGGGTCACAGCTGTAAAGTTCTGTATTGATGGATGCCATGAAAGTGGGGAGGTTGATAAAATTGTCGCACTGCTACTAACACTGCTGCGAAAACTGACAGTATTTTATTTAATAATCTTTTATGAAAATACTTTTGAAAGAATCATTTCTGAAAGTTACACAAATCGGTAAGTTGAAACATAAAAATAAAATAATTTCATTTGAGGTTATATATCTTCTTACACACACACACATATTGAACTTGCACCACGCGTGACTGTCTCCCAAATTTTGATTTCTAAAATCGCCCCTGTAAACTAAAATAAGATTCAAATTTACCTTTTCTTCATGATTTTCATTGATTTTCTTCATTCTTTTCAAGAATTTCTTCTGAAGTAGTCTAAAGAAAAATTACAACCATAGGAGACAAACTTCTTTTTAACTCTGCGTGATGTGTAGAGATGCCTGCATATACCGACTAAAGTATTTCGAGAAACAGCAAATTTTGTGGCGGTAGACATTTCTAGGAGACATCTTGGCCAAAGTCTACGGATCTACCGTCAGACGTTCGACAAATTGCACAAGGTACCATCTGAAAACAGAATATTGCTCGACAGAGAATGTTAAAAGACTGAAACCTTCTTTCTTCGAAGACTGGCCGAACAAACATCATTATTGATATTTCCTAAACATATATAGACTATGTTAGTCAATTTTAAATTAAATTATATGTGGCTTGTGGCAGCAAAGATTGGCGGAATATTTACTGCTGGGAAAAAAAAATCGTCAAGTGTCATAAGTCCTTAGTCCAAAGAAAAAACAAAGAGCATGGACGGAAGTATTTCTCTGTATATATATATATATATATATATATATATATATATATATATATATATATATATATACTGAGGACTTATGACACTTGACGATTTTTTCGCCTTTATTATGTTTTTAGTTCTTTTATTTTTTAATTTCAATTTGCCCTCAGGTGTCTACAATTTGAGTCATACGAGGTTTATCAAGCGAGTAATACTGTTAACATATATATATATATATATATATATATATATATATATATATATATATATATATATATATATATATTATAAATTCATGAATTATTCATACAAAAAACAAATATAGACGTTAATGATTTAAATGGCGAGAATACATCTTCGCAAAAAATATAAATAAGATACATCAACCCCGAACCTGTATATGAATGATATGATCCATGTTCATAAATTCCAGTTGCATAAGGTCTTTTAATTTTTTACAAGCTTTCGTCTGTTCCTACAGACATCCTCAGGTATGGAAATAGATGTTGTTCTTGTTTTTTCTTCGATATTTGTTTTTTGTATTAATGATTCATGAATTTATAAATTATAATTGCACCTTTAATTGAATATATATATATATATATATATATATATATATATATATATATGGAAGAATATTACTTTTTAATGACCACAACTCTACATTTTCGCTAGAATCCAGTAGAAATATAGAACTCAGTCATTTTCTAGACTAAAAGTTGCATACAAAGCCTGCCATTCTAATGCTTCCCGGCAAGGTTTGTTTTAAGCATTTCAACCCAAACAATGCGGGAGTGCGACTAGCACGCAATAGGTTACAGAGAGTGAAATTAGGAGAAAAGAGAGATGTTTGAGGAAAGGATATAGGGAAGGAGAGTAATTAAGATCAAGGCTTCATAAGATGTCGATTGGCATTACTATTAACTTAGGAAGATTATATTTGCGTTCAACATAAAACAGCCTGTCGCCTCTGAGGGTTGACTTCAATGTTCACTTTTATATTTATATTTATATACGCTCTATCTCTGATATTGATCATTTTATCCCATAAATATAGCACACCTTAAAATATATATATATATATATATATATATATATATATATATATATATATATATATCTGCTAATTGTTCTGTTTTGAATATTAAACAAATATGTCAAAAGGATCCCCAGAGTATATATTCCAGATATCTACCATTCAGTTTATGGCACTGTCGAATGCACAGTTGTTTATATCGTGTGCATATTCCTCCTGGCTAATCTCTCGAAGATTCTCAATAATAGTTGTCTTGAATGCATCAATTCTTGCAAGGGTTGCCCTGGTTGATGTCGTCCTTCAGGAACTCCCAGAAGAAGAAATCTGTCAAGATCTGGTCAGGCGTGTGAAATGTCCATTCCACTTCAGATTTTCGGCTGATGACATTTCCCCAAACATTTCATGGAGCCATATAATGGTAACACTAGCAATGTAAAGAGGAGCATCATCTTGCTTAAAACACGGTTCTCCTCATCAACGTCCTCACGGTCCTCGTGCACGTTATATCTGAGAGGTCGCTGCTTTACTCCAACAATTCTGAAACACTCTGTATATATATATATATATATATATATATATATATATATATATATGTGTGTGTGTGTGTGTGTATATATATATATTCTGTTTATACGTTATTTTTATAAATACAAATATTTAAGTAAATTTTTTGCTTATCATAAACAGTATTAACAACATTGAACGTCCGAGAAATTTCATAGAAATATATATGTCCTCCGACAAGAGGAACATTCAAGCCAGTAAATGTGGTTAATCCTGTTTATTATAAACTTTAATATTTGCACCGCTAAATATAACGTATGAACAGAAAATATATTAAAATAATTGTCGGTCTGAGTCCATTTCATAATATATGATGCCATTTGTTTGCGTTAAGGTACGGTTTGAGCAGATATGAACGTTCGTGAGAGATCATGGGAAATTTGTAGTTTAAAAAGAGTAAGTCGACTTTGCTAAAAAGACGCTTCCTCTGTAGCTAAATCTTATAGCACGTCATGCTTTTTTGACGGTTCCGTATATGATACGGGTTCGATTCCTGTCGCAGAACACGTATTTTTTATGAAATTTCTGGGACATTAACTGTTGTTAATAATCTTTATGATAAACAGATCATTTACTTAAATATTTGTATCTATAAAAATAACCTTTAAACGTATATATATATATATATTAAAATAATTGTCGGACTTAGTCCATTTCATCATATATGTGTGTGTTTGTATTCAGTTATCTAAATAATTATATGTTTAATTTTTATATTTTAGTAGATAAGTGATAATTTTGATATTTTTTCTTTACATTTCATCGCAGAACAGCGTATATATGCATATATATTTATATATGAATTTTTGGGGTTTTCAGTTCTTATAGATAATCCCCGAGATCAGCAGTGGTATTTTTTCACCCCGTGCAAGGCAATAAAGTCATACAGGATTGTTGGGTGTGAAAGAATAATAAAAGGTAGAACAGTATTAAGGAGAGAGAACAGTAAAATAGGATGAATTAAGGGCAGAGTAGTTGGCTTGTAAGCAAGTAACGGAAAGAGAGTTTCACAAGCGAGAAATGTGAGAAAAGAAAATATTAGTGGAGAAATCACGCTTGCATTGATCCAATTCAACTGTAAATTGATGGGAAATTCTTACCAATTCGATATTGCGATTAAATTAATCAAATCTAGGTACCATAGAATAAAGTTTATCAGAAAAATTATCATGAAAATATTTAAAGAAAAGGAACAAGGGAGCTAAATTACGGCGGTTAGAAATCACTGAAGACGAGATGTCACGTCAGATCCAATAACGTTGCAAATAATTCTTTGTATTTTATCAAGAATATCTAAATATATAGCAAGACTACCAGACCATATGTAGTAGTAATATTCAATTCATTGGCAAATGTTATATAAATATTTAAGATAGATTTGAAAAACTCTTTCACGGCACAATGAACAATTTACATCGCAACAAACCTCGCGATAGAATATTTAATATTTTAAAATTTAGTTAGTGTATAATAATAAGCGTGTATTAAACAATAATAAAACAATTCCTATCCTACGAAAATTAATTGTTAAGTGAAGAATTATGAATCACTGAGATTACCTGAGATAATCTCTTCTAAATAACTATACAGATCGCATTCGAGTAGGCCTGGGTACCCTACTTCTGTAATTTATCCCAAGAATCTTCTTCTCATAACAGGAAGAAGCCGGCTCAATCCGCCCAGGGTGAATGCCGCATCAGTACAGTACAGTACAGATCGCATTGATATATGGTAATTCATATCATTTTATGTATATTAATAAGTAACATTAACTATCTTTTTTTATTCATTTTATATATATATATATATATATATATATATATATATATATATATATATACGGGTTTTTGTGTGTGTAAGAAATCAATAGATTTTTCTTTATAGAACATTATTTTGCATTAACTCCAAACTACATTTTTGTGCATATCCATGTGTAAGTAAAAACATTGATTTTTTTTTTTTGCTTTTTTGACAGTATGAATTATGGGTACTAGCCTAATCATCTGAAAAACTTAATACAGAAAATATGCTGTCCTGAACATGTCACCCACTTTGTAGGAGAAACCGCTGTCTGGGTTCTAAAGATCAATGCATCAGACGGTTTAGTCGTCAATGACCCAACCTTACCAAAGCTAGTACTTAGTTACGTGGCAACAGTAACACACGTAGAATGAACTGACATTTCTTGTAGATTCGTGCATCCTTAATGATCATGAACAGAGGTGTGGGCCATAATTGTTTGTAGTAAAAGTCAAGGAATACTAGTTTTTATTGCGAGTAGTGCCCATATAATGATCCCATAATTTACAATTAGAATTTATACAGTCATTGTAAGTGCACTGGTTCACCTAAATTTGCCATTGACCTATGACCGTCATGGTGCAGTGTTTTTTGAGAGTTGCCCCATATTGGCTACATTCACCACAGATATGATGAGTTATTTCATCAGGATCATGTGACCCAGGTTCTCCAGAATTAGTTGACAAATTCTGTACATATTTCATCGTTAATATTTGCAGTCAGTTATTTATCGGACTTGCTAGATATGCATATACACATGAAAAATATTTCACGTATAAAAATCAGAGTGGCGTGGTACAACATATTTCCAGAAGTTTTCCGATCACTTGAGGAATCGATGCCACTTTCAATTGTTGCAGATCATCAGGTTACAGTTTCCTATACAATATTCGGTAGCTATTCCATATTTTTTGGCAAGTCATGAATCAACGTAGGCTTTAGCTTATACGACTCTAACCTTAGACCTAGTATTCCTAACACTAACCATAAACCTGAAGACAGCATGAATAGTGGACATTTTCAGATCTCCATCCTATTGTGGATCAACAATATATGGATTGAGAGAAAAATTAATTTTTTAGTGAAAACATTTTTTAAACCTCCTGCCATGGATGTTATTAAAAGCAATGAGCCTGGTACCTGTCTATATTTCTAAGATGAGGAATTATGTACAATATTTACATTATTCGAACTATTATTGAACTCACACTCTTTTGGGTCCTATCACTGGATCAAACCAACGCATTTATCCACTGTGCTATGTGTCCTTGAGGACATCTGTGTATGGATTTCTGGGTATTATAAACCTAATATCTTCAGCAACCATTTTTACCAGTGCTCATATTGCAATTTTTGCTTTTAAGGTAAGACTTCAAGAACACCAAAAAGCTGTAACACAAGTGGAAGTGGAAACATCAGGTATGGCTGACCACATATGGAGAGAGAATGGAGATCACCGCCCTCAGTAGGATCAGGTTGAGATCATAGACAAGGAACACCATTGGAAAATTCGTAAACTTAAGGTATCAGCACATATGCCAGGCCACAAAAATCTCCTGAGCCGACCAAGCATAGAAATGATTTCAATATGCGAACCAGTAATAAAATGTGCCAGAGAAAAGCGATAACAAGAACAAAAGTTGCAATATGAGCTTTGGTAAAAACATAAAATGATAACAGCAAAAAATTGCAATATGAGCATTGGTAAAAATAGTTGATATAATGTCACAGTGGATAAAGGTGTTAGTTAGATCCAGTGACAGACCCAAAGTGTGTGAGTTCAACACCCGGTTAAGGCAGTGGAGAACTTTCAGTGGGAAATTAACTAGAGATAGCTGGCATCCATTAAACATGGCACGTGGAACTAAAACAGTCAGCGAAATAAATGGTTCAGTTTGACATTCCAACCACCTGAAGAAGGCCGGAGCGTACACCGGGCGAAACGTTGTAATAAATATGGCGACAAAGATGAGGATAATAGTCCGATAAATGTAAATAATGAAATAAGCGTGGTTCAAAAATCTGTTCACGTGTACTCAGAGTCATTTTAATACGTGAGATAATTATGAATTCATAAAAGAAAATCCCATATTATATTTATCTAACTAGTAGTCATATAAGGGTTTTTTTTTATCAAAGTCTGCGATTTGTGCTAATACTTTCGGTTTTGCAATGATTCTCTCTTCTGATCAGTTGTATTCTACCAATATTTATTTTATTTATTCGGCTGGCCAATGTTCGATGGTTTTATTATGTAAATTTTCTACCTAATAAGCAAACGTACTTCTGGGCCAACCGAATATACGGTAGATATACCGTTATATTTTTTTAAATGTCTTTTGCATGAATTTCAGCTGAACGTAACTATTAATGAAAAACGTTGAGTGAAACGTAATTTTTATGTTTTTAAAAGATTTATATATATATATATATATATATATATATATATATATATATATATATATATATATATACTAGATTGAGTATTAATTGCAATCATCGAATGTCATTGGTCTGGCAGAAGTAAAGATGTCCAACATTATTTATCTTCTTACATAATTAATGTGATATTAATTCGGTTTAATATTTTTTTCTATTTGTTCATTGGGTGCAGCTTATAACATTTAAGTATTTATATGGTCGGCTGATCTTTCGTTTGGGTTTTTCTTGAAGATCTTTGTCTCATCTTTGCTGTGTAATTGAATCATAAAATGGAGTCTTGATTATCCGTTGCCGAGTTATAAATCTTGCCTAAACTAATTAAACGCGATGACGATTTCTCCCGTCTTCCATATCTTTAAACACCTTCGGCTTTTGTTAGGATGCCTATCTAATTATTGCAGTCTTTCGTTCATTCTGTGTATTAATGTGTGCGTGTTAAATCGTACAAGCACACACACATACATACATGCACACACACACACACACACATATATATATATATATATATATATATATATGAAGAGAGTAACAACACCAGAGACAAAACACTTTTGAAAATGGCTGTAGAAGTAGTCGAAACCGCTTCGGACAATAAAAACTTTGGACAATTTTTATATTCTTTAACCCCTACAAAATGGAAATATGAGAAAAATCTTAATAAAATATTAATTCAATCTTCCTAGTTGGAACGTATTTAATGAAAGATATTTGAAAGAAAGGTCTCTGCCAAAATATACATTAATATGTATATTGTAATATGTTGCAATATAATGAAAAATAGATAATCAATAAAAATAACCTTGTATAAATTTAAAGAAATTTGTACACACGTTCAACTTGAAAAATAAGAAAAGATTAACAATAACAACAATAATAATAATAATTATAATTATAATAAATACAAGGACATTGTAATCTTGAGTACGGTCTCGATGCAACCACAGAAAAGATACCTCCATAAAAGGGCTGAGTATTATTAATGCTGGCCATCAGGTAGACAATGGCGGATTTCAACGTGTCCTTAGTACTCGCCGCTGAGGGATTTACATCCTTCTAATTAATTGAAACAACTGCTTTAGTTTCATTTCTTTCACTATACGGTAAGTTTTATACTGACTGGAGCGACAGGGTGTAATCGATTTCTATTTTCTTCTCAGATTAGGTCATTTGCAGTGGTTTTCAGTAATAGGAATCTATTTTCGGGGTGCGTGATGATATTACTTTGGTAATGAAAAATATTGCGTCATCCGTGATTGCATCAAATTTTTATTACCTGCAGACAATATTGCCTCGACTGTCGATTAGTTGTCCTACGGCCATTGTTTGTAATGGACATTACTCCAAGGAAGCATAGGAAAATTGTAACACCGCACGAACACAATGTCAAGCTTTATCAATGAGCAAATCAAAGCAATATAGATTGGCTCGAAAATTCTCCTGATTTACACCCAATGTAAAATCTGTGGTTAATCTGCAATGATCGACTTGGAATGGTTATATAAAGCACTAACATGTGCACTGGTCATGATTCATTGGAAAGATAAGAAAGGAATAATAACGCAATTATTCGTTTTGTTTCAATTAATTTGCATAAAGGTGTATATGTCACTCCTAACGTCCAATAGATTCAAAAGAGATGAGCTTGGCAGCTGAATTTTCGGAGTGAGGTCACACAAGCTAACATGCTAACTTGAAGACGCATCGTATTTTAGGATATATGACGTCGTGGCGACATTGGTGTAGTGTTGCAGTCAACTATTTTTCCAGATGCCAAACTGCCCGCTCCTCCTCATCATTATGGTAAAATCACAAATCCGTAATGATTCATTGACAGAATATTTTCCTTCACTTAATAATATGTGTGAAGATATAAGATTTTTTACCGTATTCTTTTAAATTGAAAATCCTTAATGTAGATCATTAATACGCCTTCTAATATCTCCTGAAATCATCATCTATTTTCTGTCAACATTAAGTGATCGACTTTACGAGTCTAAGCGCAATACCAGATTGGCAGTTAGGCCTCATCATTTTACAGATGGCAATAAAACCACAACGACTTAAGGGGTTACTATGTTAGAAAGAATCTGAGAAAAATAAAAGCAGTATGTAGAGAGAACAATAACAGAACAGTGGTTAAGAAGAGAGTAGATAATTTTTGAAACTTGACTAATGCATGGAATAATAATGCAACACAAAATGTACTTAGAAGAAAATGTATTGAAACAAGAAAGTGTACACAATATTGCCATATAGTCTTTTGTATATTCTGGTCAAAACCGTACATTGAGAAACTGAGTCATCAGGCAAAATATGGTTGAATCTTGATTCCTCTATGGCACCTTGCATTTATTGGAAATATTCATAGAAATATGATTTAATTTTTTCTTATTCAGTTTATTAAACAGGTTGTTAATTTTTTTGAAAATAACTGAGTTGAAAATAATTCACTAAGAATGTACTAGACGATCCTAAGGAAAGAAGAAGGAAAGAAAGAAAAAGGAAGGAAGGGAAGAAAAGAAAGAAAGAGAAATGTATGACGCATGACCCAGTTGATGGTAGAGATCGGTCTGCGTGTGGTCGACTTTTTTTTTTTTAAAACAAAGGGAAGAATAGAATTGGAAATAATAAAAAGAGAAATTAAAAAGACATGATATTGACCAGATGTCGGTCAGAGGCCTCTGACCGACTCTTGTGGAAAAAACCCCTTATCAATTTGGAGTGAAGAGAAATTTTTAACTTTGAACAATAGAAACGAAATGACCAGTGAAACGATATACAGAATTGACCTGTTAAGAATTGGACACCCACGTTAACAAAAGTAGAGATATTTCGACCTAGATAATTAAGATTTTCGACTATCAGGAAAACAAAGAGGTAAAAAAGAAGGACAATTGTTTTGGACCACAGAGGGCGCCAAGAAGGCGGAAAAGATCCTTTCTAAAGTCAAGACTAATTAGAAGGGCTGTTTGACAAAGTCCAGGTGAAAGAAAGCTAAAGATTGTCATTTTGCGTACGTGCAAAAAGGGCAAAATTTGTTTTTGTTTTTTTAAACAAGAACGATGTGCAAACAGAGGGGAGAGGATGTTCGGTCAAAATTGGTCGAATACAATCACGTGACCGCGGAAGAAGAAGGAAAGAAAACTTGATCAATAATGTTGGACGAGGCGGTCACGTGGGCTGCGGAAAAAAGAAAGAAAGGTTCGATCGGGAACGATTGGTTGAGAGCGATCACCTGACATGAGAGAGAGACTAAGAGAAATAGATATGCGCCGCCCCACCAAAGTACTGTGAGAAAGTAGGGTGAAAACAATAACGATAATGGAAAGTCAAAATTAATACGACTTTTGGAATTATCGAGAAAACCCTGACGCCGACAGACCCACCCCAGTTTGTTGCGGCGTCAATATAAGCAGGACCCCAGTCGACAGAAATCAGTTTGAGTTGGAGAAGCCGGAGTTGGGCTGAGTTCCAGGGAAGAATAAGACCTGGGATTAGCAAAAAGTCAGATCTTCCAGCCCAAGTCGAAGACAGAAGAACTTCCAGCCCAAGTAGATGAAGAAGAAGATTGCCTGAAAACCTGAGAAGAGTTGGAGCTGCAGTTGAGTTGAAGTTGAGTTGGGCGTGAGTTGCAGTTCACCCTCGGACGACAGAAGAATCCTCGAAACAAGAAATCCTTTTTCCAGCCCAAGTTGAAGACAAGAAATCTTCCACCGAATTGAAGCAAGAAATCTTCCACTGAATCGAAGCAAGAAATCTTCCACTGGGTTGAAACAAGAAATCTACCAGTCTAAACAGAAGAAGAAGAAGAAATACAACTCAAGTCGGAGAGAAGAATCAACTGCGAATGATCGATAGAAATTAGCCCCAGTGTCGAACTGAACCACATCCGACATACATACATGATTCTAGAAAGTAGGTAATTGACATTTTCCTATTGTGTGATAGAAGCTTGGTGCCATAGTCCACAGAGCGGGTCGAGAATTGAGAACAATTTTGTTTTTATGTAACGGACTTTAAGATATAAAAGGTTGTTACCCTTTTTATCAGCAATTTTGTTTGGTGTCGTGAGTTTTTATTTTATTTGTGTTTTGCCAGTCGGACTCAACTTGTATCGGCCCCTGAGTCTGTCTAAGATCTAAACACAGCGTGGGTAGACAGACCGGAGATCGGTATAGTTGCTTTAGTGACCAGGTATTGGAAGCGAGTCGGGAAAGGCGAGGCTGGTGATCATTGACCAAAGGGTTGGAGCGGCACGCTTGGACCCAGGAGGAACGACCAGGAGGAGCGACGTCACCGTTGGCGCCGTAACCAAAAGGATCCGACACTGGGCCAGGTGTGTAACCGTCACACCTCCCTCTCTTCCCAGTACCAACCATATTTATGTGGTCGGTACTCCACTATGCAAATTAGGTGGATCCTACCACAACAATAATGATTGACATTGCATTTATATTTTTGAAGATCATAGTTGACTCGAAATAAATAAATTGAAAGATAGTTCCACAAGCAAAAAGTGGAAGACAAAAAGCTGTTAGATGAGAACGTACATTATATCTAGCCATTTCATCTGTAAAATGATGAGACCAATTTGCCAAACTAGTAATGTTATTAAATTCTTAAATTCGAGATAGTATAAAGTAAAGTTCATCAGAAGAATTACCATGAAAATATTTATAGAAAATTCACAGGAAAGCTACGTTACGGAGGTGCGAAAGAGACTGAAGCCGAGATGACATGTCAGGACCAATAACATTGTAGATTCTTCTTTGGATTTTATCAAGATTTTCGATATATATACAGAGACACCAGACCAGAAGATACGGTAATATTCAATCTATGGACGAATGGTAGACTTATAAATATGTAAGATAGATGCCGGCGAGACAAATTGTCTAGCACAATACAATGAACCAAATTTCTTCGTAGCCGACAAGCAATGGTTTCAATATAATCTTCCCACTTCATGCCAGCGGAAAACGTAATTCCGAGGAAGCGCAATGGGTTACACTCCTGGAAGTTAGCATCAGCCATAATAATGGAAGGTCAAAAATGATTCTCTTATTTGATTAAAAAAGAGAATTTTTGTTTTGACGGTTTTAAAATTTATAGCCGATTTCTTGCCCAAGTTAAACAAGTGAATGTTTTAATATGTGTGCATCTGTTCAACTCATAAAAGACCCATAGGTCACTCAAGTTATAGGGTTACTGAATGAAATTGTTTTATGGACGAAACAATTGAAGATGATGAGAATATATAGGAGAGATAACGGTTGACACTAGACCTGTTTAAACTTTAGTGATCTGTTATCATCTCTGCTGTCTGTTCCACAAAGCAGGTAAACTGTCCGAATGGGGCTTCTTTCTTACCAACACAATAAGACAGGACCGAAGATGGTTTGTCCTGTGGTAGAGCGGTTCTTAGCAATAAAGTTCTGAATATATGCGGTCGTCAGAAACAGCGATAGAATAGCCACAGAATAGTGTTATGCTTACGACATTTAAATATTTATTTAAATCGATTCAGTCTTCAATATTTTGTTTATCGTTTTTATAGAAATAAGTTTCCCCCAACACTACAAGTTACTTTTAAACCAAAACAGTAACCTGAAAAAACAAGTCATGTCCTTCAAAATTCTCATCAGATTGAATATTCCA
>CAHIKZ030004686.1:2260000-2277500 GCA_903632075.3 Acanthosepion pharaonis
TTCAATGATAATGTTATTAAGCTTATCAGACAATATGAAAGGAACTTACTTAAATAGACACAACTTGCCTATACTATTTAGTGAAACTTGAATATATATATATATATATATATATATATATATATATATATATATATATATATATATATATCTGTGAGAAAACTGTTCACATCTCCCTACTGTATAGTGAGAATTATATATATATATATATATATATATATATATATATATATATATATATATATATATATATATATAATACTGGCCACTGTATTCAAGGATAGCCGTGTACTAGGGCGACTAGCCAATCCCTATTGCAGGGGCTCGCCGAGGCACATTTGTGTTTGCTCACTACCTACAGAGCCCACCTGTGGTTTATACTGCAACTATGCTAAAGAGAGCGTGCAATCTAGCTTGATCAACATTTTGAACAAAGCCAGCACGCACAAGCCTTCGGTCACAAACACTTTTGGTTTTGTGCTAGCACAGTTATCGATGCCCTCACGATTCCCGTCTAGCCAATTTCACCCACAAGGCTTGGGTCAACCCGTGTTTTGGTTTTCAGGCTGGGATCCGTCTCGATCTATTCCGATAACAGGATATCCCATTCCTGACAAATCGACCGTGGTGAAATTTGAAAACGGGTCTCATGGTCAGGAAACGAACCGTCTAACCACTCATCCACTCTCCCATATATATATATATATATATATATATATATATATATATATATATATATATATATATATATATATATATAACCTATATACAGTAGTGAGAGCTAGACAATTTTCTCATGGATGAAGAGAAGACTTAACGCTGTACAGAGGTATTACTCAAGGGGGATGCTGTGAATTCAATGGATGGAACATATGTCTCACGTGACATTTTTTTATTGAATTGAGAACAGAGTTGAAACTTATATTTAGAATCACAAAATTACAGCAAATATCTCTCGTATATATATTGAGGAAAGTCGGCTTAGAGAATTTGATTCATACATGTCAGTACAGGAAGCTAGATATTCAAGTGTAAACGTCATATAACGTAACTAATTAGACTTGTGCAAATTCCTAGCAGAACGGGAACAGCGAGAAATTATTCGAGGATAAATGTAGTTTAGATCACAGAGCATAATCTCCTACAACCTGTTGGAACATATAAAGTAAAATGAAATATTTTTCATTTGGTCTTCATTTGATTTGCCAGAACAGATTTTGAGTTAATAATGTTTTAAAAGATGCATTTTCTACGAAGAATTACTAAAATGCATACATTTTTTTTTTTTTTACAATCTGAACTGTTGTCCTTGATAACAGTGGATGAAGGCGTTCGTTAGATCCAGGGACAGGACCCAAAGAGTGTGAGTTCAATACCCGGTTAAGGCAGTGGCGAACTTGGAGAGAGGAATTGACAGAAAATAACTAATAACTGACATCCATTAAACATCTACCCCAGTCAGCGAAATAAAGGGTTTAGTTCGACATTCCAACCAGCTGAAAGCCGGAGCTTATAACGGCCAAAACGTTGTAATAAATGTGGCGACAAAGATGAGAACAATAGTCCGAATAATGTAAATTATGTACAAAATATCTATAGAAAACAAATAAACACGAACTCATATCCGAAATTTCGTTTGTATGATAATCGCCTGCATGAAACAGACGCGTTAACTTTAAGAAATAAGAACAAATGTTAACAAGAAATGTTTATCAAAATCTGGGCGCATGCGTAGTTGAATTATGAATATGCCAACTTTAACGAACTTTATGTTTACCGGTTGCTCCGCACGTGCAGATCTTCGCTGTAATATACTAAATTTATTAAATATTTATCTTCAGAGAATTGTGCATTACAGAATAATTTTAATGAAGTGGATTCAATCCCATATATTACGATAATATTTTTCAATATATTATCTGATATGAAGAAACTGACACCTCTAAAACAAAATCTCGTTTTTATATCTGAATTCAGGTCAGTGTTTACGATTTGGAGGGTAGCATATCTTTTCAATGTGAGCAGTTTGTTTTTTCTTTCTGTTTTGTTATCTGTGTCACGTAAGAGAGTCGGTTAAAATTATACCATTATTTAATTATACCTCTCATTTAATTACTCCTCTTATTTAATTGCAGAACTTCATCGTAGAAGAACACAATACTTACCAAAATCATGACAAAAAAGCCCAACTTCATAGTGTCTAGCTTTTTTTTCCCAACAGGTATTCAGAATTAAAAATAAATTCACTGCAAGCAAGGCAACACTGCCACTAAGATACAGGGGTTTAGGATGAGTAAAAGAAAATATGGAATCATCCTTAAGAAGGGAGGCAATAAAAAACATTATTCAGGTAGTTAGAAAATGGCGATTGCCGTTGGATTTAAATTATCGAAGATGATAGTTGGAAAGGAAGAAAGAAACTGGAAGAAGGTTTCACAGGTGAGAAAAATCTAGGAAAAGAACTATTAGAATTGAACTTATGTTTGCATCGTGCTATTTCAATATTAAAACAATGTGACCTAGTTGATAATTTCCTAGTACATTTAATTCCATTTGAGCGTGGTAAGTAAAGAGCATTAGAAGAATTGTCATGAAAATATTCATAAAAGATGGAGGACAAACGATTAAAAACCTGATTTTCTACAGATTTGAAGGATTTTTAATCGCTGTTGGGCAATAACCGCATTCTTCATCTACATGGAGTTAGTAAGCATTTTGGTAAGCCGCAGTGTACAAACATTTGAATAGACAAGAGACTGTAATAAATTACAGATACTTCCATGACACACATGAAGACATTCACAGACTATCGACGTAGAGAATTTTCTCTCAGTTGTAATGAGAATATCAAAACGTTTTAACTTATCAACTTTTACAGTAGCTGATTGCCTGTCACTGTAGGGATTGTCACTATATACAATTTCCCATTTCTCCCAAGTATTTCAATTAGATCTAGTCACGTTTTGTTATATGTTTCCATCAAGAGTGGCGTTTCATTAACTTCTCGTGGATATTTCCACTACTACTTTTTTACATCCAAATAAAAATAAATACTTTCTTTTCAACCTAGAAGCAACTATTTTGAAAGAGGATTACATGTAAGAATAGCGAAAGTCGCTCTAGGGCTTCTAAAGATATCCTGGTTTATAGCTAAAAAGAAATCTGATACGATAAACGTTAACATGCATTATTTACATTACTTGGACTGCTGTGCTCATCTTCATTGGCATATTCCCACCGTTTCGGCCGTTGTACCCTCCACCATCTTCAAGTGACTAGAATTTAGAATCGAACCCTTTATTTCGTCCATCGGGATAGATTTTTTTAGTTCCACATGCCGTGCCTCTTCCGGATGTCTCAATTATTTTCTTTGAATTCAACTCCATAAGTTTTGGTTCACCATTGCTGTGGCTTGGTATTGAACTCGCCACTCTTTGGGTCTATTCACTAGATCTAACGTCTTTACCCACTGGGCCATGTATCCATGAGGGTTCCGTTCGAAATCGTAATCACCTGAAGAAAGCCGGTGCGTACAACAGCCGAAACGTTGTGAATATGGCAATGCAGATGAGGGTAACAGTCCAAATAATGTAAATAATTCAAGTAATCATAATCCATCATCTCAGAGATATAGAGGCCGAAACGTTGTAAATATGGCAATGAAGATGAGGATAACAGTCCGAATAATGTAAATAATGCAAGTAATCATAATACCTCATTTCATAGATATAGCGGCCGAAACGTTGTGAATATGGCAATGAAGATGTGATTAATAGTTCAAATAATATAAATAATGCAAGTAATCATAATACCTCATCGCAGAGATATAGACCGATGTTAAACGTTAAATTTGAAAAAAAAAACATTAATTATTAAATGACCAGTACATATTCTCTTCATTTTTATATAATAGATTTTCTTAGATTAGTTCATTGACATGGTATTCGAGCACAGAGTGAGAACTGACATACTCCATCAGTAATAGACTATGATATTACATTGTTAACTAATTCCAGAATGTGTTACCTTGGTTATATTTACTAAACATACTTTAACATAAAACAAATCTGTCTAAAGAACGCAATGGCCAAGACAATCTACATAGTAATATTATGCATATGACACTATATGACCAAAAGCCACTAAAGTTAGTGGATTATTCAATGGGGCTGTTTCATGCACATAAGTGCAGATTATGAAAGTAAGTAACGATAGGGCCGAGGCTGGAATATGATAAAATTGTGGTGTTTTGGGAATCATCCACACGTGTCTCTGTTCCCTACGGTAATGCTTCTGATTGGAAAACCCTTCTTACCAAACGAATATGCAAGGAATCATGGTGTCAACCATGACAATGTAGCATCAGGGGTCTTGGCCGTAAAGTTCGGAGCTGATCGCCAGAATGTATGGAGCTCGTCTGAATATTCGTCATGGAAGTAGCGATAGTGTAATTGAATGGGAACTACAGAGAGGAAAATAAGTCATGTTCTGAAAATATACACTGCTCAAATTATACGCGTCACTTATAAGAATTAGTATAGAACTATATACTCTGAAGTAAAGTTGCATTCGGTTTAAAGTGTTTTAAAGAGAAAATCATTTATCTCAGTGGAAATTTTGGATTTTTTCTTTCAAGAAAGAATTTTTGGATGCTTTCTTTCTGAACAAGAAGCGTAGCGTATATCAGCGCGGAATCTGGAATTGTCAAAGCGAGATAAATTTCCAGCATGGCGTTACAGCATACGTAGACTTTCTAAAATTGTAAATTTTAAATGAAATGTCAAATGTTATCTTCTGTTCTTTGGTTAGCTGATCCGTTTTCTAAGACTTATCAAATATTTGCAGGTTATTTAAACATGGACATATTTTTAGACTCTTTCAAAGTGGTTAATTTGGCTATTTTCTTTCCAATTTTCTCACATGCATGTAGTGTTTCGTGTATCAGCAAAGAATCTGGAACTGTAAAACCGAGTTCAAATTCCAGCATATTACACAATACTTAGGCTTATCTAAAATAGTAAAATTTAAATGCAATGTCCATCGTTATCTTCTGTTGATTCGTTTTCTATAACTTATCAAACAATTGCCGGTTATTTAATGCCTCAATATATATTTTAGGTTGTAAGAACTTTTATGGGAAATAGCAATGTTTTTAGTGATATAAGACCTACTGATAAACTCATAGCAAGTGGGGAGGATAGTGTTACAGTTTTTTGAATACATGTTTGTATTAGTGAGCCAACCAAAATGAGCTGACTCATTTTATAGTCCACCAAGTGAAGGGTTAACCAATCAGAAAACTCAAAATATTCAATCCGACATGTATAAAGGCAGCCATTTTGTTTTTCTCCCAAAATATCTTCACTGTCAACCTCTGATATGGAAGACTTAAATAATTACAGCCGCTATTTTCTCCGAATTTTCACATCCAACCTCTGATATTGAAGACATTACGGACTTCATAGGATTCCATATTCAGAGACTACGTCAAACATGGTTAACAGAAATGTGGATTAAATATTTTTTTCAAGGGTTTTTGCTGGTCAGTGAATATAACGAATCCACGGGAATTGGAAATCGGCTCTCAGATTAACAATTTCGAGCTACTATCCATTACCACAACTGCATATCCAAGCTTACATATACCAGATATTCCAAATATTGGTCACTCATCTAGCTACTGACGAGTATCGAAATTGCTTAACCGGTGTTTTAACGTGATGTGCTTGTAAGCCTGTTATTTTGTGTCTGTTTAATTATTGTTCTTTTTATTGATTTTGCTACTTTTCTCATATTGTCTAACACTCAGGATTGACTTAAGTCGTAACGGATTTATCGCTTTGTTTGGGGTGAAGTTATCAAAAATATAACCGTTTTGGTCAGAAATTTGGCGACCCGAACTGAGTGGGAATTTTTTAAAAATCTATGAGCGTGGAATTCTGACAATAACAGAATGTCATTTTAAGTTGTAATATAATACGGAAAAATTACGTGAAAGAAAGACAGTAGGGTTGCAAGAATAGAAGAGTGAAGATACCTCGCTGTTCGCAGATTCCTTAGAGAGACATGTCCAAATCTGTGGTTGATTGGATAGTTAGTCACCATGTTTCATTGTTACTTCTTTCATGGAATGATGCTACAACTACTGCGTCTTCACCAACGAAATAAAGCGTGTAAAAAATATCAATTTTCCTTTGTTCGTTGAGGCGATGCTTGTCCTTGAAAATTTACGGTAGACCACAGGATCCCAGAGAAGACACTTAGAGTAAAGTAGGCCTACTGCCTTCACTTTCGCACGAAAGCCTTTTAGAAAGTCATAAATCTATTTGTCTTATAAGAATCTATAGATTAAATAGCATGGAAACCGAGGCTACCATGCTTTGATTGGGAACCCGGCTAAGAGAATGATAACGCAACCTTCTAACTGTTAGAGCGCCGGCTTGGCAACAGGAACGCAAGAGAAAAGCCAAGCGTTTTGACAATGGAGTCCTGTTAGTCGCAGAAATTATATTAAAGAGCGGGGACATGATTTGCTGCCAATTTCATTGCTTGAAAAACTATCTTGATTGGCGAATTCTTAAACATCATAAAGAGTTAGAAACAGTGCCACCTCCTACGTTTTCTTCCTTCAAACCAAATCGCATTTTCAAATATAAGCCTCAATGAAATTTTCTAGTCCATGGGAGGGGGTATTAAAAAGAATCAATGTTAATGAATGCTTTTTAAGTCACCAATTGTCTTTGATAGTCTTTCTTGTTCTAAAATCGAAAATTACATAAGGGATATTTGAATGTGTTTCCGGTAGATTCACATAAATATCTGATGTATTATGCACATTTATAACTTTATTCTAAACAACCAAGATGAACCTTCTAATACTTGACATCAAACTCTCGGATTCCCAAATTACAGCAAACAACTCAGTGGTTTGTGTCTCATAGTAATAGCAAAAGAATCAGAAAAGATGTGAGAAATCAAGAAAGTAATGTCGGTATGCTATTTAATAATGACCCTTATATATGGTATTGAACGCTTCAGAACTTCCTCAAAGGTAAATAATAGTCTTGAGATGACAGAGGTATAGTTCTACAGATGAATATTGCTAATTCCATCAACAGGCATTGTGAGCAATGACAACGTTTAGAGGGGGAAACACAGTATATATACAGTGGCCTAAGAAAAGTTTTTAGCCAGGAGAAATAAACTACATCCAATTTCAAAAACTAATTATGTAATCCCTACTCAACATAAACAGTATTTGGAACTAGTATAGAGTAGGTCCTCCATTTGCTAGTTGCAGTGCTGGTATTTGATTTTTCATGGATTTGCTCAAGTTATCAACAATTGCCTGAGCCATATTTTGCCGCTCCTTTAGCAATGTTTCTTTAAGGGTTGCCATTGACGTGGTTTTGGTTGCACTCTCTTGAAGGTTTCGTTGAAGGTGTCCCCAAACGTGCTTTACTGGATAATATGAGGACTTTAGGCAGTGGCTTGATTCCTTCCGATTCCTTCCAGACCTTTGCTGTTTTAATCACATTACATGACGCTTCATCTTCTGGATAAAGGTAGACATTCTTGTTTCAAATACAAGGAGTTGTACTTGCTCTAATATTTGACAGTATTTTGGGCCATTCAACCACTCATCAACAAGAATCAGCTCAGATGTCCCCTCCAATCCAGACAGCGCCCCAAACCTTTACTCTAATTCCTCCATGGTTCACAGTTGCAGGCAGGCGTTCAGTGTTCCAAGTTTCATTATAATTTCTCCAAACATAAGCCTGTCCCGAATTCGAATATTGGCAGAATTTGCTTTCATCTGCCCAAATTACAGACTGCCAAAATTCATAATCTTTGCTCTCGAATTCTCTCAACCAGTCCATACGCCTGTTCCTGTTAACCTCTGAATTCAAAGGCTTCTTTCTTTCAACTCTTCTTTGATAGCCTAGTTTTTCAGAGTCTCAAGTCTGTTATTCACCTTTGAGGAGGTTGTCAAGCGTTCAATACCATATACATGGACTGTGTTTCTCCCTCTCAACAATCGAACATTCAATTGAACAAGCGTTCAATACCATATACAGTGGGCTATGTTTTTAGCGACCCTTAATTACAGCAATTTTGGCTTGTGTAGTAACCTAATGTTTTTCAGACAATATCGTGAAAGTATGAAGCTACTCTCATCTATGAACGATAGTTGACTTATATTTTTCAATGAAAGTTCGAGGAAGTAAAAGAATTTGTGAATTTCAACAACGGCAAATAATAGGAGTACATCAGTGTGGCAGGTTAAATAGAGAAATTGCTAGGTTTTGTCAGATTAATCATCAAATGGTTAATAATATTGTCAAGTAATTTAATGAAGAAGGCCATTGTTGTGTGAAACAACATTCAGAAAGACCAAGCATCGTGTCTGAGTGAACAAAAATGGCGCAGAAGAAGGAAGTCATCAGAAACCGTCGTCAGGTCGTCAAAGATGTCGCTAAATGCGCCAAACTTGTCATAGCCTACTCTATATGGCAATGAACGCTTGTTATTGAATTTCCTCAAAGCTGAATAATAGTCTTAAGACGACAGATATATGGCTCTACATAAGGATACTTCTAATATCATCGACGGACTATGGGAGCAATTAGGAAGTTTAGAGGGATAAACAAAGTCCAATCTATAGTGCTGTTTTACATCTAACTAACGACAGAAGGCACGGAATAAAGTTTGTTTTTTTTCAGACGTTTTAGTGAAAGAAAGAAAAGATTACTGAACTGCTAAATTTTATCAGTTTCCCTACATGGCAGCGAATGGAGACATGCGGCAACAGAGATTTGGTAAAACAGAATAATGCTGAGGATAACACGGACGAAACATGTATGCAACGAGGAAATGTTAAGAAATATTCAAAAACAAACCTTCATACTAAGAATCAGAAAGAGACTGTCGGAAATTACCGAACTCATAATGAGGAAATAGGCTTGATATTCACAAGATATGACGAGATGAGCAGAGGAATCCATTATAAAATATGAGACAAAAAGGAGAACCATGGTCGCTCAATTCCTGAACACGTATGGCAACTTAAAAAGATCCAAGTTTACATTGCATTAGTTCTTTAACAAACTAAATCGGGTTGGTAAGGATGAGAACTTTTCAATAACCACTTAACACACAGACACTTTAACGCCAAATATCGATAATATTTCACCATCAACAAATGACTTCTTCATTAAGAAGTTGTCATATATTTTCTTTAGAAATTAGACATATTGCCCGATACTACTTTTATTTACCGGCTCGACCGTCTGTAATAATTTTACCATAATTCAATATAGCTTTCAGATAATTTTCAGTTTAAAATTCCCTACCCCGAAACAACAGCGAAGAAAAGGCCTGCCACGTTGCCTGATTAAACGGACACAAATAAACTTGATATTCAAAATAATTGTTATTGAATATATTCAGATGAATGATTTTGTAATGGACTTAAATTGAATGCCAAAACAATCTCCGTCGCATTTTTGTCATTTTCCCTCTTTATTTCTTTTTTATTTATTTTCTAACCCGGCATAGATGTCAGTATTGGTTAGTGTACGGGTCATAGTTCTAAAAAAGTTACTCAAAAGGGCAACTTACAAGAGCAACTCATAAAAAAAGCAACGTGGAGCTTGTTATCATTACAGAACTGTGACTTCGATGTTCAATGGATCTCCACTTCTTTTTGACCCAGGCCTGAATTTTTGTACGTTTTAAATGTTACTACGTTTAATTCGTAATTTTAAATTCTACTGCCAAAGACACCTCCACACTGTAGCCGTGTGTCAATCTAAGCGTAGTTCTATAAATCCATAGCCTGCTTTCTGGCTGAGAAAGTTGCATATTTTCGATGAGCAAAAGCCTTAGTCAATTCTATAAATTCGAATGTTAATTCTAATGTTGAACATATATTGAACTGCGCTTCAATCTAAGCTTGGCTCTTTAAATCCACGTCATGCTTTCTTAAATCCTTATCTACTTAGATTATGGGTGTAACACATGCCTTGTATTACGAATCACTTCGTGTCGCATTAAGCTAATTGTTATGATTTGATTCCAGTATTTTAAAATCTTCTATTTCAGGCTCCTTTTGGATGCAAATAATCATATTTCTCATCAATATCATGTATTTTGTTACTTTAATTATACTTTACGTTTTATGCTATTCTTTTTATCTATCTTAGCATCAAGTTTGAACAAACTCGTTAAATAGTTTACTTTCTCTTTTCCTGTTGCTTTTGTCGTCAGTCTATCCTGTTTATGTTAAATTCTCAGTAGCCTCTTTTCACTTTTCTCATTATTTATCAAATAATTCTCAAGTTTTCTCTGTTATATTGTAAGTATATATATAATGTTTCTATGTCCCTTAAAATTTCCTACCTTCTCGCTTTAAATTGTAGTTTCAGTATTCCTCGATAGAACTTCATCGCTGTTGCATGAAGACACTTTATCCAGAGTTAACTTCTGCAGAATTCCATGAGACATAAGACATTAGTTGGTCAGTAACCATTTCTGTGTTTCTAACAATATTTCAGATGTTTTTCTAATTTGCTTAGTTTTTAGAAGGCATCTTTCGTTCTTCTTGTGTGCCTTTGGCATTCTGTCAGATATGCCGTTCTTACTACATTGTCGAACTATTTGATTTTCTTTGCCTGCTTAATTTTGACGCCATCTATACGTACTTTACACCAAAGACATTCGATGCTTTTATAATTAAATTATTTTGATTTTATACAGTACTAGCAGCATGGCCCGGCGTTGCCCGTGCTTGATTCAAAAATCGTACGACTCATACAGCAATCGCTATCACTTGACTTAAAATATTTTTGCCCTTCCTTGCCTTTAAAAGGAGTGCCCTTTGCCGTGCTGATGTTGCTCACTGCGAATTTTTTCTAAGCTCTATACTAAACATTAAATCTGTTACGAAAAAAGAACTAAACAAAATGAACACAAAACGATCAGCTTTAAAAAAGGACTCGTAACTGGAAAAACCGAATGAAAAAAGAATGTTAACAACAAATACTTTTTCACACCCAACCTAGTTCTGCAGAATCAACGTTGAGTTTAAGCAAGCGAATGAGCCAATTGGAGTAAAATGCCATGCAGATTTAAATTTTTCCCACTTATTACGAATGCAGCTATAGAATTTTTTGCATGGTAGCATGCTAGTTAACATTCGTGTCAGTCAGCTGTTGGCTCTCATGCTGGTCAATAGAATCTCCCTGCCTATTAGTGGCAGCCAGCTCTCAATCTGCCCAGTACAAAATGGCCGCAAACTACATGAAAACTGCCGTAGAAGCATGAAAAAATCGATTATTTCCACTATCGATGAGAGTTGGGAAATGCAAAGTCAGTCTTGGCCTTTCCGCTAACTTGGAGCATGTGCATGTAAATTTTGGTGCAAATCCGTCGAAAATTGCGGCCGTGCATTCGTTACACACACATACACACTTCCTGACTTTTATAGAGATTTCATAACAGATTCGTAGACTTATGTTCTTTTAGTGTCTTGAGTTTGTTTTATTTTTTAGAAATATCGATATTTCTGAGCATTTAATTTAAGAATGTTACGTCTCATGAATAGCAAGAGTGTCCTAAGATCTTTACTTTCTGAAATATGCAAACATGGCAATAAACTACACTAAAAGGTTTATATTTTTATAAATCTAATAGAATAGGCTGGCATCTCGCTCTCACCCTTTCACTGTCGAAACGATTAAATGTAGCCGTCTCTTCTAGCTAAATAGCTTCAAGTCTCGCACATCTCGCCTGTGGAACGCCCTCCCTTTTTCCTGTTTCCTTGATAGACATAATCTCCAACTATTCAAATATAATGACAATTGGGTCTCCAGATGCCCTGATCTATCCCCTATCCTTCTCTTCATCGTTTCCTCTATCACTCCTCTTTGCTCTAACACAAGGAATGCCATTTGATTTTTAACTTTACAAAAAGTTCTGTAGTGAGCTATAGATCGCAACACCGAGAAATCCACTGAGCAAATGATATGTGAGAATAAAACGATTAATGAAACGGCGATTTTGCTAAATTCTAAATATCCAGGAGATACCTTGTAAAGCATACTGAGAATAGATTTTAAAATCAGGAAGGTCGAAATCTTGCAGGTAATAAGGAGATCAAGCATCGGCGCCAGAAATAGTGTAATTGTTCGTCTTTCAGTTCGAAAACCTAATCTGATTATGTAGAAATTGGAAGAGTAATATATCCCCATCTTATTATTCGTCTTGACAATAAATAATTAAATATGCAGAAATGAGAAACTGAAGGAGAAAAAAAGAAAAAGAAAGAAGCCATTATTCTCAGAATAAATTCCCGCCAATCCTGTGGTTTAGGAATCATATGTCCGGACAATTGTCCGCCTTTCTTTGCTCTATTATCTAAATAGGTCTTCGTGGTAAAGAGTTTTAATGGCAAACCCATTTCTCATAAAGAGTCAATTGACATTCATTGTGTGATCTTGTGTTCAACTAATAAAATACGTAATTCATGAACAATTGCCAGATACTCATGTCATAAAAGTAAAGTAAAAACAACTTGTAATAAAATTATAGAGAAATATATAGGAAGAAAGTAATGTAAATATATCAGAAATCATACAAAACATTTGAAATCAATGAGTTTAAATGTATTCAGTATAGAGAATAGTAGTGATGAGCTTGAATATATATATATATATATATATATATGTATGTGTGTGTGTGTGTGTGTGTGTGTGTGTGTGTGTGTGTGTGTGTGTGTGTGTGTGTCTGTGTGCTGATATTTAGAAAAATAGGAAAGAACATGTTAGGTAAATAATCGGGAATTGTTCAGTGTTTTTGTTTTTATTTAAAAAAAAAAAACAAAAAAAAACAGTGCTCCATACAGAAGTCGAGCTTAAATTATAATTATTTTTATTTATTTATTTATTTATTTTGGTGCGAAGGAATCATATTTTTAAAAAATAATTATAATAATATATATATATATCTGAGTATGTATGTATGTATGTATGTATGTATGTATGTATACTAGCCGAATTACCCGCGCCTTGCTGCTGGTTGAATTTAAATTTTTAAATGTTTAATTGATGCTTGATTTTAAATCATTGCTAATTTGTGGAGAGAATAATGCATTTCAAAATTACTCAATGATCTTGCCGATGTGACCTTCATCTATCTGACTTTCTCCTTCTACATTTTGGATAGGAGTCATTCCCTTGTTCAAATTTTTAAAAAATAAATGTGCTGGGTTTGTGCAATGTAATGAAGTTTCATAATATATATTGTTATGGGGAGGAGGTGTTCGATAACTAAAAGGAAAATAGCTGCTACAAATATATATATATATATACATACATATATATATATATATATATATGTGTGTGTGTGTGTGTGTGTGTGTCTGTGTGTGTGTGTGTATCGTTAATTTAAACAGTCTTTTGAAATAAAGTTCTCTTAATTTAAGCCATGTTTACTTCTGAGTTTCGTGATTATAGAGGTATAAAATATATTAAAATATTAAGTAAAGTTAAATAATACAACTCATTCAAAATACATAATGCAATACTAAAACTCATTAAAAATACATAATACAATACGCAAACACTCACAACTTTCGCTATTTCTATGGAACTTCGGATTCCCGTTCCATATTTTTAGCCATAAGTTATAACACATCATTTTCGGTCATATGTTAAAACACATCATCACAGATATTTTGAATTCATGCATAGGTTACACACCAATTGGTAGATATCCCACATTAAATTGGGCCTTGTTCCACTTCTGACCGCGTGGGGCTGTTGGTAGTTACCCTGAAGTTGGAGATTCATTGTGGAATTCACTTTTAGCAGTTGAATACTTTTTCTACGCACCGGTGGCGAATCTTATATGTGTTGTTCTTGTCCTAAGTATTATCGTTCATTACCAACCATCGTTTGATTATTCTATTCAGTAACCTTCCCTAGGTTGCAACATTTTGACGACGAGGATTAGCCAAATTTACAATAACGTCATAGCTTAATGGTTGGCACTAACGTATTTGTAAACTGAATGCCAAAGATTATGATTAATTATTTCAGTTTTTCCTGGTTTTTTTTCCTTTTAAATATTCTGTCATATATATTGGTATTATGACATAAAACCATTTTATTTGTTTCTCTTATAACTACAGGTATGACCCCTGATGGATATTTGGGATGTGACTTACAAGAACTCACATGACACCTTTCCTGGAAATTTGTTTGGTTTAGATAGGCGCAGGCATCGTTTGCCTAATCCGCGCGTGTACTTTATTTCAGTACATTCGTAACGGTGTATAAACAATTAAGATGTTTATCTTTAAATTGAATCCGCTTTTATGGAGATAAAATTAATTACTAAACGCACCATTAGTGGCACAGCACATAAGTGAATGAATCGGATCACATGAAATAGTTGCACGAAAGCCAGCATCATGGGGCTCTGCATATATCTGATCGTGTTAAGAACAACCAAAAATATTCCATTAAAAAAGACATTACGGTTACCTCAACTGGAATGAGGAAACAAAATTATTGACTCCTTGAATAAATTTACTCATTCGATAATGACTAGATTTATTACGATAACTAAGAACATTACATGTTTTTTTTTATAGTATCTCATATATATCCATCCGGTAGAACGGCCGAGTGCCGGAGTATGTCAAATAGAATCAGCCATCCGAGATAGGTTGGTCTGTGTCCTAGAGCAGCTTTCGTCTTATGAGTGTCAAATTATCCAAGCCCACTCTCCTCATAATATGTCAAGTAAATTTCAACAGATCCTTTCTCATTCTAGGTATGACATAATTTTTTCTACACAGTATCTATCTATCTATCTATCTATCATAATTTGTTCTCATCTGATATTTCTTCCTATCTATCTATCTACCTATCTATCTATCTAGATATATAATCTGTTCTTATCTGATATTTCTATCTAGTTAGCTAGCTAGATATCATAAGCTGTTCTCATCTATCTACAAAGTATCTATCTATCTATCTATCTATCGATCGATCGATCGATAGATCTTTCGAAATATGTTATTAAACAGCTACGAACGTTGTTTTCACGACAAAATTTTTCTTGCACACACACACACACACGCACATACAGATATATATTGTGTATATTTAGGCAACAATTTTTCATTGATGCATGTTTCATTAAATAATATAGACAAGTTTTGTCTATTTATTTTAAGTAAGTTCCTTTCATATTGTTTGATAAGCTTTATAACATTATCATTGAAAGACGAAAGGAAATCACCATATTGATACATATTTAAATCCAATCTAAGCTTTCGGCTTACGTAAGCCATTATCAAAGTTGACAATTACTTTACAATATATAAACCAATACACGGAACAATAATGATAGTCTGTTTTTGTTGCATGAAAAATTTCAAAGCAACGACTAACTCGTGTATACGAGACGCGGAATTGATTTTTTTTTTTATTTTGCCCCCTGAAAAAAAGAATCCTAAAAAATATATATAATTTATTCATTAATTATAGCTTTCCCAATACAAGGCGTAAGGGTCACTCAAGTTCGAGGTTGCTGAGCGAGAAGTTAAGCCAAATTGAAAGTAAGAGTTTATTACTAGGACAAATAGTATAGAAATTAATTGACCCTGGATATAAAGTTAGTAACATTGTAGTTGTGAGGAAACCATTCTCTCCAAAGTTTGTGCAAACATTCTAAGAAAGAATTTTTTTCTCAGAGGAACTTGCTTTTCATCGGAGGAACATAAAAGAAACGGGGGGTGGTTTGCCAGCACGTGACATTGTAATTAAGGAATGTAACTAGTCCGAATATCTGCTTTGTTAATAGAGATTTCGCAGCGATATATTAGTAAAAGGTTGGTGCCATTTCCCCTGTGCAATAACTTTTCTTGTGAATAATAAATCAAGGTACTGTACAAGTTTTTGAACACTGTCGAGGCTGGAAAGTGAGCTTTGGATAGAATCTGTCCGGATGAGTGTAGCAATACTCCTTTTCATCTAATCTGACTCTTATAACGATAGAACATCGCAACAGAGCGATACAATGAAACGAACATTCTAACAGCTTCTTTTCTTGACACGAATATACGCCTTCCATTTTAATTCGAGATTGAGCTTTCGACTTAGAAGGCGTTCGAGGCAAAGAAACTTATGAGGGTATGATCATTTAACAGGATTGTTACAGGATTTGGCCTTGTATGTGGTGATGAAATATTAAGAGCTTAGTTTTCGATGTATTCAATTATATTAATCAATGTTTTCCCCATTGAGCTCTGGCAAATAGATCAGAGTAAGGATGAGCCGTCAGGCACTGGTCATCAAGATATTTGGAGGTGCACCCATACACTGTGGTATCATTTACATATATATTTACTTAGTGTTCTTGGGCAGATCGTTGATATACAGCTGAAAGAGATCTGAACTGAGGAGAGAGCCTTGCGAGACGCCAGAATTAATTTCAGTTGCCTCAGAGAACTGGCCATTGACAATTATCACCAAAAGCAAGAGTTGATAAAGGAGAGAATTCTCCCATTGATTCCAGTGCTGGTCAGCTTGCGTAGCATTCCTGTACGCCAGACATTATCAACGGTTTTGGAGATATCTAGGGCGATATGGCTGACATCAAGAAATATTAACAGAGGAAAAATATTGCTGATGAGATACTAAAATTCACTCACTGTTAGAGAAAGAACATCAGTTTATTTTTTTATTATGAATTTTGAAGTCACACGTACAAATAAGGCAAGCAGACAGTTTGAGAGAAATTAAACGATGGATAGGTTTTGAAGAAACTGAAATGTGGTTGTACAGAAGGATACTGAGAATTCCATGGAAGGAACATGTAACGAAGACAAAGTTCTAGAGACAATGGCAACAAAAAGGATAATTATACCGAACATAAGACAGGGACTTTTTTGATTTCTGGGGAATAAACTTAGGAAAGAAGGTATGGAGAATGTAATATTCATAGGAAAAATTTTAGGTAAGAGAGATAGGAAAAGATAGAAAAGGGCAATGCGAACTTGAACGAATTGATTACGGAACATGGTATTGGGGATATGTCAAAAACAAATGTTAAAAAGAGCTGTAATGAAGGGGAAATTGTGGGCAGCTACATTCACCAAGGTCCTGAAGAAGAAGAAGAAGAAGAAGAAGAAGAAGAAGAAGAACAACAACAACAACAACAACAATAAAAGTTTATCTTTTCATTCATTGTTTCTCTTTATATCTTCAAAATTATGATTCTATTGGCCAGACAAGAGTAGGGGTTTTCCTGAAGGGTATGTATTATTTCAATATCTTATTTCAAAAACAGTTAAATCGTATCTAGGTATATTTCTGGGATGAAGTATTGCAATTATTTACATTATTTACATCGTTCGGACTGCTGTCCACATCTTTATTGGGACTCATCGCACAAGGAATAAAAGCGTTGGTTGGATCCATTGATTGAC
>CAHIKZ030004686.1:2282500-2285000 GCA_903632075.3 Acanthosepion pharaonis
ATTGTTTTCCAATTGTCATTTGATACCAATCTCTCTTGTCCACAGAATTTATCTGGGAATTTAACTATATATATATATATATATATATATATATATATATATATATATATATATACAGTTAGAGAGAGAGGGAGGTAGAGAGAGAAAGAGAAATGTGTGTTGATTGGTGGTATGTGAAGAATCGTTACAGGACTATTTCTTTTACATTATCTGAATTATTAATACATACTAATATTAGATTTGTAGATCACTAATTAATAAATTTGTAATATACTCCGAAACAGGCGTCCTGTCCGATATTACGTCTCGATCCGCCTACATAATGTTTACTTATATTTGTCTGGCTCGTGTTCAAAATTTTATGATAGAGAAGTTATTGCGACCTATATTAAAGTAATTATCGGCTTCATAAGCGACACATTCATTGCTCTGTAGGCGGTGACCTGTTGGAATTATACAAGCTGTGTTAACCAAAGACGCAGTTACTCGCATATCTATCATTCTTTTATTTTCCTCATTTATCCAGATCCTTTCGATTCATCATTTCAGGAAACACCTCCAAGAATATTTTACTATCAATAGAATTTTATATGTGATGCCTTGTGTTTTGGTGTATATGTATATAAATTCTCAAAAGCCAATGATACTCTATACACGGTGGACACCTTACAGCGCTTTATATAAGTATTCAACCTCTTGAGATTTTCTATATTCTGTATTGTTAGTTACTGCAATTAAAACTTCAAGATTTATGGGGTAATTCTCTGTCAGCTTAGCAAGTCTAGAGACTGAAATGTTTGGCTATTCTACTTTGCAAAAATCTCAAAAACAGTCTGATTGGTAGGAAACTGTATACGAATAACAATTTTCATATGTTATCACAGATACTCAAGTGGATTTAAGTCTGTGCTTTGACTGAATGATTCTAACACATAAATATGCTTTGATTTAATCGATTCCATTGATTTAATCGATTACATTTTGGATCTAGCTGTTTAGTTAGTGCTGTTGTCTTGCTGGATGATGGATCTCCGCTCCCGCTTCAAGACTTTGCAGACTCTAACAGATTTTTATCAAATTTTGCCTTCCCATTAACCTTGACTAGCATAACTGTACCCATAGTATGATGCTTACCATGTTTACCAGTGGAACGGTCGGCTAAGAGGGTTGTGCAGTGATTTGTTCCTGTCACACATAGCATTTCGCATGAAACGAAAAATTTCCATTTTGGTCTTCTTTGGTCAGACTAACTTCTTCCAAATTAGCTGCATCGACCACATTGTTGTGGTCACTTGCAAACGGGAAGTGGCTTTCTTTCAAAAATTGTTTTCTTTCAACCGTGGCTTTATTTAAAAATGGCTTCTTTTCAAAAATGGCTTTTTCTTTGAAAAGTGGCTTTTTTTTCCGAAAATGACTTTGTTTCAAAAGTGGCTTTCTTTGGAAAATGGCTTTTTTTCAAAAGTGGCTTTATTTCAAAAATAGGTTTCTTCCAAAATGGACTTCTTTCACTATTGACTTTCTTTCAAAGACTATTTCATTTCAAATATGGCTTTCATTCCAACGTGTACTTCTTTTAAAAAATGGCTTTCTTTGAAATGTTGCTTTCTTTCAAGGATGACTTGAAATTTTGGGAGTGCATGACTAATATTTCTTCTGGGAAAACATTCTCCCAGCTGAGCTGTGAATGTTTACAGAATTAACATGGAAATCTTGGTTGCTTTTCTGATAAATGTTTTCCTTGTCCAGACTCTTGATTTCGGTGGGTAAAATTGTCATGTGACTGCCGTTGAATCATTTTCTTATTATTCATGCAATGAAGTACATTGTGAAAAACCACATTCTACAAAATCATTCAATGTTAAATAACCCAGTTTATGGGAACAGATTACTACGATGTCAATGCCATTTCAAAGTACTATATGAATAAGCATTAGTTTTTAAGATCATCAGTATATATATACATGTGTTTGCGGAAGATAACTCAGGCAAACTCGACTCGGATTAATAAGTATATGTCACAGAGTTAGAAATGGACACAGTTCTTAGGTTTAGCACTTCCATATATATATATATATATATATATATATATATGGGTTGACTCTCCCGTCGTTCATTTAAAATATGAGGGTCAAGAAACTCAGTTCTTAAGAATCGACAGCCAGACAGCTGCACATATGATTTGATTATAGTGGTGAAGGCTTTGAGTAGAGCCAACCACATTTTTTGAAGAGCTGAAATACAAGGACCTGGTGCACCTCGTAAAGGAAAAACGTCCAAACGACTCCTCCCAGGTTTTGAACTTTCCTTCACCTAGACCAGTTGCCATCCAAGGCTATTTTGGTATTTACTCATAACTGGGGTGTGAAGAAGAAGATTTATATATTTCCCTAGCGTATTAGCACGTAAGTGAATGTAACGAATGGATTCGACCGGAATTGGAATTTGGTTCTCCGATTCCTCCATATATATATATATATATATATATATATATATATATATA
>CAHIKZ030004686.1:2287500-2297500 GCA_903632075.3 Acanthosepion pharaonis
CAACAAAAACGTACAAAGCAAACGGTGGAACAGAAGCCTAACTAGAGGAATAACTCTGTGGCCTGTGGCAGCTTGTGTAATGGATAATAGATTGGAATCGGTTGGTGGATAGCCAAGTTCGTATTCCAATTGGTTCCATGTTATACACTTACGTGCACAAATGTATGGGAATCTTATAAATCCCTCTACTCCTTTAGCTATGGGATAAACAGTAGGACTTGTATCTGAAAATATCATTGTAATTCTTTAAAAATTGTTAATTCAATATTCCTTGACAAAAAAGAATTATTTTTATAATCCTAAATATTTTTCGGTTTTAAATAACCCACAACCGTATGATTAGCCATGAGAAAAATAGATGAATCAATGAAACCATTATGAAGTATTTTGAAGATTTCTTAAACTGTTTAAAACTGGAAGTCTGGATTCTAGACCGCAAAACTAGGAAATGCGACGATGTCTATAATGACGGTGTCGACAGAAGATATAGATAAGTAACATATTATTGCCAGAGATCTGAGGAAGTTGTTGTATATATATATATATATATATATATATATATATATATATATATATATATATATAGTGCAATCCTTATCACATCACCCGGAAGATGACTTTATTATTGTCATGGGTCCTTACCTATAACTACAGTATGAACTCTTCCTAACACTGTGTATACTAAGCCTCTCAAGAGAGAGGGTCGAATCGAGTCGAGCCGATAGTAGTTCACTCCAAACTAGACTGACAGTCATACTAACACCTTCCACATCTTTTATTATTATTTCGTGTAATATATCTTCGTTATTTCAACTCTTGTGTTCGTGTTGTTCTTCCTTGGTCCTAACCTGGACCGTAACAATTATGAAAAAGATTTAGAAAAAGAATAATGTTGTCGATTTTATAAGTTTTGCTGCCACATAGACTCCAAATACATAATTGCTACTGCTGTGAGCAGGTAATATTTTTTAGTTCTCTCATTCATTTTGATGGATGTTGTTTTTTTTATTTTTTTTATTTACCTCCACTTTCTTTTGAAGCAATGTTGATGTTTATATTCACATAAACTTGCAAACAATGTATTGAAGTCATTTGTCTGGGGATGATTCCTTATGACAATAATGGCTGTTATTTTAAATGTTTTAATTTATTTTTATTTTACTTGTAAACATAGTGATAGAATCTGATAAATACAGAACAAGTTCTTCAGTGGGTAAAATTAACGATATTTCACATGAATCGTTGGTACAATAACGATTTGAAAACACGAGAAATATTGTGCCTGTGCTATCAATATTAGCCAGCGAACCAATTCAAATTTACGAGATAGTCATTCTTTGATTTCATCAGAGTCCTCCGGGTGGGCCAATCGGTTGGAATGAGATGTTTCTGATAGAAAATAATTTTAGGAATTTGTGGGGTTTTTGCTGCAAGCCGTTCACATGTCAAATAATTCTCTGCCCTAACACTGAATCTAGAAAGTGTTACGGTTGTTCCTTCATCGGATTGTTTTATTGTAATAGACGAGGAAATAATTTGGGAAAGTATGTCGCTATGGTAAGATAATCCGTTATCGGGTTAATTTATTCGCGGTCTCGCATGTCTTCATGGATATGTTATACAACTTCAAGAAACAAGGAAGAAATCTCTATTGTTTGGGAAGTAAAAGAACATGACAATGGACTAAAACGTAAACAACATTTCACACAAAAAAATAATATACTGTCTTCCTTTCTCTCTCTCTCTCTCTCTCTCTCTCTCTCTCTCTCTCTATCTATCTATCTATTTATCTCTCTCTTTCAGTCAGACACACAAACACGGACACGTGTGTATGTAGTCCTCCTGTCATATTGCGAAAGTATGGAAGTTGATATAGCTGATAATTACTAGCGAAATGAAAACTTCTAGGATGTTCCAAACATTCATTTTACAGTTGAACAATCTCAACATAATACATAACTACATTTAAATATTCGGCGTCTATCTGTTAGATGAAGTTTAAAAAAATGATTCTCAGATAATTTTAGGTGTCTTCGATACAAACTTATGCATAACAATCTCTGAATATCTACAGAGAAATATATCTTGAACTATAAATTCGTTTAAAAAACAATTTCCCAAGCTTCAGTGTCAGATGAAGTGACAATGAAGTCTTACTTTTGTCATGTAAGTATATCACAAAAATCGCCCTCGAAATCACAGTTTCATTCTACAGATTTTGAAGTGCCTAATAAATCTCATCTTTTTATGTCTCTTACAACTACTGCCTATAGAACAAGATTACTATCAGGCAACATATTAAAAATCAGTATAAGTAATATTAGACAGCTACTCACAATATCAAAATACTACACGTGATTATTGAAGCAATAACCATACGACAAAAACAATCATCTATAAAAAAAAAAAATAGTTTAAGAGCCCGTATGCTAAATGTGCATAGATAATTAAAAAAATGATTGATAAAAAACACATGTTACACGTTGACTACGTTTCAACACTCGTTGCTTACGTCACAACACTCACCATTTGTATCTAGTTACCCTGATGAGGAATTAAGAAAGTCGACTACTTGGACCACATTACTTCTGAAATAAACTTCAGAGGATTTCTTCCAAAGTTCCTCTTTGTCTGTGAAGAGACATTCGTAATTAGGACAATTAAGCATGCCAAAGCTTCATAAGCGGTAGAAAACAAATCAGGTATCATTAATAATATTTGTTTAAAGAATATTTTCTAACTAAACATAGAGAATATATATATATATATATATATATATATATATATATATAAAGTGAACATTGAAGTCAACAATTAGAGGCAACATAATGTTTCATGTTAGAAAAACCTTGTGGCCTGATGATTACTTCTTGAACGAAACAGTCTGTCGCCTCTGGGTGTTGACTTCAATGTTCACTTTTAAATTACATACGCTCTATCTCTGATATTTAACATTTTATTCCATAAATCCTAAAAACTATATTTCTTCACACTTACACACTTATATATATATATATATATATATATATATATATATATATATATATATATATATATATATATATATATATATAAACGACTTCCGGTAAAATAACCGCCATAATAGACTACCCACAATGCACCACTGACCCGTATATGTATAAATAGCCGAGAAAAATAACGCAGAAGAGGTCAAGCTCTGATTCCTAAGTCCGTTAATTCCCGTCGTATCATTAGTGCTTAAAGAATGATATTTCCATATTTCTGATTTTGATATTTCTGACTGACTATTTATTTGGGAAATATTATTCAGCAGTAAATTCTAGTATTGCTCATTGAAAGAAAGGAAGGAAGGAATTCTCATTGTTTGAAATGAACGGATTAAAATGGAGAATATGAACTTTCTAAATTACTGATTATCGTCGCTAGTATAACAGGCCAGTGAGCATTTCAAATATTATACCCATTTGAATATGTTTCCCTTCTGTAAAACTTTTTCAACCTCTAAAACACATTTCATAGAATATTACATCTGAAATCTTTCTCAGATTATACACACACGTGCTTACATACATACATACATACTTACATACATATATACATAAAAATACATACTTTGATATACATGTGAAATTATATGGGTATTGTTAGTTTTTGAATGTGTTTTCTATGTATGCTTCTTTAGGTAAATATTGGGGGCTGTATATTCTTAATGCTCTCAAATAGAAACCTATAATAATTCCAGATCTGAAACTTTTTTGTTGTTGCTAAATTAGTATTTTTGAATAAATTAATAGTGAGTCATAGTGAGTCATCTATGTATAGGAAGAGTTTGAAGTAGAATATTTACCTAGAGAAGAAACATACAGGGAAATCACATTAAAAAACCTACAATATCCAGAAAGGCATACAAAATATACAAGCGCAATAAAAATAACAACATCATCCGTAATAATAAATTATATGAGAGCAGATACATAATACTACTCACCAATTTCGTCACGTTCACTATCCAGAATAACCTATCCCATCTAAATAACCTTTACATAATCACAAAGACTTCCAAAACTATTATGAATATAATCAGATCCTAAAAGCAATAGTATTTCTGAAGCAGGCATATATAAAATAAGTTGCCAAAGCTGTGACTCACAAAATAACAGCACACATGGCCTGACGATTGCATATAGCATGAAACAGACTGTCGCCTCTAAGTGTTGACTTCTACGTTCACTTATATATATATAATGCCATCGTATTTTGACGTATGTGATCCTAAAGCAACAGTTCCTTCGGTTTCAATAAAATCAGTAGATGGACTTTCTTTCTTTTTCGATTCATTCTTTTTTCTTTCTTTCATTTTCAATTTCTTTTTTTTTTTTTCTTACATTTTTCTCTTCTTTTCTTTCTTTCTTTTTTTCTTTCTTACATTTTTTCTTTTCTTTTCTTTCTTTCTTTCTTTTTTCTTTCTTACATTTTTCTTTTTTTTCTTTCTTTCATTTTCGATTTCTTTCTTTTTTCCTTTCTTACATTCTTCTTTTCTTTTCATTTTTTCTTTTTTCTTTCTCTCTTCCGATTTCTATCTTTGTCTTTCTTTCTCTAATGTTTTTTTTTTCTTTTTGACTTTTGACATGAATTCTTATATACAAGATGTATCAAAAATACTTTCACTAAATTTGTGGGCGGGTTCCTCACAACAAAACGAGAACAAAAGTCCACATAAACATATATCCGTAAATCCGTCGTTTTTGTGTTATTAATTTTAAAAAGAGTTTCCGGTTGATGGCGCTGTGTTTTCCCATGGACTAGGTTACATTTGTCATTCGTGTACATTTCTGGCTGTTCTCTCTTCAACTTTTAACGTGTGCTCTAGTGAGTTGAGAAGTGATCCGTTTAACAGTGGCAACTATCGCAAGCAGGCAGATATATTTTTTACAATGATAACGGACAAGAGGCTGTATCAGAAGAGTCATCCAAATTTATATATATATATATATATATATATATATATATATATATATATATGTGTGTGTGTACAGTGAGAGAGAATTAATGCACGTCTTTCTGACAGAATAGGATTGCTTTTTTACGTAAACAGAGTGTTTTGTTCCTTAAAGCAAATGATTTATACTATTCTTTTCTTAAGATTATAAACATATAGGTATATGTTTTGTGTGTTTTGCCGTTTTTTTACTATTGGTTAATGTAATCCTTCTGGAATTATTTATTTTTGAATATATGTTCTGGGGAAAAATCACAAAGAACTAAGATATAAAAATAAATTTAAAATAGAATAAAAAGGTCAGACAGTACTCCAAGTTAAAATAGAATCAAATAGATTGACAGCTATCCGGTTTACATTAAGGTTAATAAAAATGTAGACAATGAGCGTGATAAAAAAATTGAGTCAGAATTTTACCAGCAAGAAAGTTGCCTCTTTATTTTGTATGGAATACAGGCTTGCATACTCTAAGACCCATGATCAGTTAAAATTTTACCAGCATAAAAAAAAAAAACCTTAGGAAATCTCAACATTTCCTTCATCTGTTTAACGTGTGCAGGAATATAATTAATACAACATGAATACTAGCATTGTTTCCATCATTCAGACTCTTATTCTCATCTTCGTTGCCATATTCACAACGTTTCGGTCGTGATTAGAAATTAGGTGATAGAAATTCGAATCAAACCCTTTATTTCATGAACCGAAGTAGATTGTTCTAGTTCCACGTGTCATGCATCTTCTGAATGTCTCAGCTATTTTCCTTTAACTCAGCTCTCCAAGTGTTGTTTCACCACTGCCGTGGCTTGATATTGAACTCACAACTCTTTGGTCTAGTCACTAGATATATCTAACGTCTTTATCCACTGGGCCATGTGACCTTGAGGAATAAAATCCGAATAATATAAATAATGCAAGTAATTATAATATCTCATCTCAGCGATATTCACAATATGAATAATTTTAAAAATTAATCATTTATTCTTTATTCAAAATCTAATGTAAAATATTAATTTCAGATGTCTGACTCGTGAGAGGAAGATTAAAATGACCCACGCAGAGATGGTTTTAAGCCTAGAACACTAACCATGGGTATATAGTACCCAGCGCCACTTTTCCTATTTTTAATTACAATTTTCAATACCTGATTGTCTTACCTAAATAATATGCTTTTCAGTTCCTATTAATTTTAACTCAAAGTACAAAGTTTGAAGTGCCGGTATGCAAAATATTTCAAATAAAGACTGATATTTAATATTGTTTGATATTTTCAAAATCGGGTATGATTAACCCATGGTTAGTAGTGGCGTAACTTTAATTGATGATTAGTGTTCTAGGGTTAAGAAAATACCCTCTCACTGTTAGTTTTGCCGTATAAGAGGTCAAGCTCTGGTTTCTAAGTCCGTTAATTCCCGTCGTATCATTAGTGCTTAAAGAATGATATTTCCATATTTCTGATTTTGATATTTCTGACTGACTATTTATTTGGGAAATATTATTCAGCAGTAAACTCTAGTATTGCTCATTGAAAGAAAGGAAGGAAGGAATTCTCATTGTTTGAAATGAACGGATTAAAATGGAGAATATGAACTTTCTAAATTACTGATTATCGTCGCTAGTATAACAGGCCAGTGAGCATTTCAAATATTATACCCATTTGAATATGTTTCCCTTCTGTAAAACTTTTTCAAACGCTAAAACACATTTCATAGAATATTACATCTGAAATCTTTCTCAGATTATACACACACGTGCATACATACATACATACATACATAAAAATACATACTTTAATATACATATGAAATTATATGGGTATTGTAAGTTTTGAATGTGTTTTCTATGTATGCTTCTTTAGGTAAATATTGGGCGCTGTATATTCTTAATGCTCTCAAATAGAAACCTATAATAACTCCAGATTTGAAACATTTTTGTTGTTGCTAAATAAGTATTTTTGAATAAATTAATAGTGAGTCATCTATGTATCTGAAATAGTAAGAGTTCGAAGAAGAATATTTACCTAAAGAAGAAACATACAGGGAAATCACATTCAAAACTTACAATATCTAGAAAGGCATACAAAATATACAACCGCAACAAAAATAACAACATCATGCGTAATAATAAATTATGAGATCAAATATATAATACTACTCACCAATTTTGTCACGTTCACTATCCAGAATAACCTATCCCATCTAAATAACCTTTAAATAATCACAAGGATTTCCAAAACTATTATGGATATAATCAGATCCTCAAAGCAATAGTATTTCTGAAGCAGGCATATATAAAATAAGTTGCCAAAGCTGTTACTCACAAAACATTGGAGAAACATGCATATTATATATATATATATATATATATATATATATATATATATTTTTAAGGTGTGCTATATCTATGGGATAAAGTGCTCAATATCAGAGATATAGCGTATATAAATATAAATATAAAAGTGAACATTGAAGTCAACATTCAGAAGCAACAGGCTATTTCATGCTAGACACAATCTCTCTCTCTCTCTCTCTCTCTATATATATATATATATATATATATATATAGAGAGAGAGAGAGAGAGAGAGGGGGGAGGAAACACTCAGACAGATAGAAAGAGAGAGACGGTTTGTATGCGGCAGAATTATGTGCTGCATTTTAAACTGTCGCCTCTGTTGTGCTAGTGAAGTTATGTATGTGGTAATGTTAGCTTCATCGAGCCAGTCACTTACATTTTTTCAGATACCATTAGTTTCCATAGAGGCTTGGTCAAGTCCACACATTTTCTTTTAAGACTGATGAATCTGTAATTGCATTACAAAGAGCTTTTCTTGCTTATGTAACATCGGAATGATACGGTCCTCTATAGTAAATTGCTACTGCTATGGCTTGAACATGTTCAGCGCTTCAACCAACTGGAAAAGCTCCAAGCGCTCGAAATTCAGGGTAATGAAAAGTTTAGACATCATCTACAACAGTGTTTGGTGAATAGAAACCGCTATTTGAAGGATTTCTTTTTAAAAAACCAAATGAATAAAAACTTTAGTCATTTGTTCAAATAACAGCTAAATATATATTTTAATAACAGTTGATCCTTTTGTCAGACGCTGAGAGATATTTCTACTGCAAAATAGATATCGGCTCGGATTGGGGAATCTGAGAGGCGAGTTCGAATACCAGTAGAATTAGTTACCTTTGCTTACATGTAAATAACCTCGGGAAAGGTATGAAGCTAAGGTATGGCTAAATAGACAAGTTGGGTCCTATAGAGTTGGGAAGGGGGACAACTCTAATTTCAAAACCAGGGAAGACTCGTTTGGGAAATTGTGGCACAGTTCTATGTATTTGGTTGGTTCTCTACAAGCCCGAACGACTATTATCAAATTCTTTGTGCGAATAGTCTGGCTGTTCAGTTCTAAGAGTTAAGTTGTTTTATTCTGATACGTCAAAAAGGGCGCATATATATATATACTTACTTTACTTCCAAACAAAAAATGGAAAGGCTTTTTTTTGTTTGGAAGTAAAGTCTGATGATCCACAGTCCTTTTAAAAGGGCTCCGGAGAAATAATTTATTATATAGAACCTTAAAGTGGTCTGTTTTTATTTGAATTATTTGCTCTGGATTTACACTGAGCTCTCTGGATTTTATCCTCCTTAGGTTTCATAAACTAACTATATATATATATATTTTGTCTATATTTCTGAGATGAGGTATTATGTACAGTATTTACATTAGTCGGACTATTGTCCTCATCTTTGTCGCCATATTTGTCACAACGTTTCGGCCATTGTACGCTCCGGCCTTCTTCAGGTGGTTGGAATTTGATCACTGGGGTAAACTGTCCTAGTTCCACGTGCCATGTTTGATGGATGTCAGTTATCAGTTATCTCCTGCTAATTTTCCCTCTGAAAGTTCTCCACTGCCTTAACCAGGAATTGAACTCGCCTTCTTTGGGACTGTCACTGGATCAAACCAACGCCTTTCTAACCAACGCCTTTATCAACTGTGCCATGTGTCCTTGAGGACATCTGGGTAGGAACATCTGAGTATTATAAACCTAATGTTTTCAGCATCATTTTTACCAGTGCTCATATTGCAACTTTGTTATCATTGCTTTTCTCTGGCACTCCTTATTATTGGTTCCCATATTGTATTTATTTCTATGCTTGGTCGGCTCAGGAGATTTTTGTGGCCTAGCATATGTGCTGATTCCTTAAGTTTACGAATTTTCCAATGGTGTTCCTTGTCTATGATCTCAACATGATCCCACAGGGGGCGGTGATCTCCCTTCTCTCTCCATATGTGGTCAGCCACGCCTGATTTTTCTACTTCCCCTCGCGTTACAGCTTTCTGGTGTTCTTGAAGCCTTACCCTGAGGGGGCGGCCTGTCTCTCCTTTATATTCCTTTCCGCAGCTGCATGGGATAGCGTACACGCAGTCTTTAGTCATGTTCCTCTCTGTGGGGAGTCTCACTCGTGAGAGATACCTGCGAAGTGTTGTCACGCTTTTGAAGGTTGTCCTGATGTTATATGGACCGCAGATCCTTTGTATTTTCTCTGATAACCCCTTCACATAAGGCAGGCAGACTGTTTTCTGAGTGTTGTTGTCCTCCTTCTCCTCTTGTACCCGCCTATCCCAGTTTTTTGGGGCTGCTGCCATGTACCCAGGGTAGTTGTTACGTTGTAGGGTACTACTTATACTGACCAATTCCTTATCTAACGTCTCTGGATCGCCACTTATGACTTTTGTTCAGTGTTGTAAGCATCGGACGATCCCTTTCTTTACGCTGTATGGATGGTGGGAGTCGAAATTGAGGTACTGTCCGGTGAATGTTGGTTTACGGTATACGGATGTCTTCAACCCATGCTCTGTTCGAGATATTAGTACATCCAGGAATGGGAGTGAGTTGTTACTCTCTTTCTCCATTGTGAACTGTATCGAAGGTCTTATTGAGTTCACATAATCCAGTAGAACCTGGACGTCTTCCTGATGTGGCCAGAGTATGAAGGTGTCATCTACG
>CAHIKZ030004686.1:2302500-2335000 GCA_903632075.3 Acanthosepion pharaonis
CACCCGGAAAATATTTAAACCATCACCTATTTCATATAGTTCCACTTCCATATATATATATATATATATATATATATATATAGCGATTTTCTAAGCGCTGCTTAGATGCGGCAAAAGGCCGGAAGTATGGAGCACCCAGTGAGGTTCGAACTCACTACTCAGTCGTAATTGTTCTAGCGAGACAAGATTGCTAACCATTACACCACGCCGAGATGCCATGTGTGTGTGTGTGTACAATTTATTCTCAGGGAGAGTGTATATGTAGAGGAGACAAAACGAATAAAGAGAGACAAGTGTAAAAACTATTCTTAGCCGACGTGGTTCGTCCGTTTGATATATATATATATATATATATATATATATATATATATATATATATATATATATATATATTTTACCCACCAGTGTCCACTTTAATATTTACATACTCTCTTTCTCTGATAATGACCAATTTTACGTACGTAACATAACAAATCAATAATATTTTCATATTTACAGTGCTTTGCAAAGCAAACCCATGAGATAATAGTTGAAAAAATTGTTTTTTTTTTTTTCAGATACTTAATTAAACTATATATCAGTTTGGGAAAAAAACTTTTCTTAAACGAATTCCAACAATTTTTATCAAGCTAGAATAGATAACTTAAATTATTTGCATTACTCGGGCTGTTATCTTCATTTTCCTTGCCGTAATCGCAACATTTTGCTCGTTGTACGGAACTCTTATTTTGTTCACCGGGGTAGATTGTTCTAGTTCTACGTGCTATGCCATTTTAAGATATATCAGTTATTTCCCTTTAACTCAATTCTCCAAGTTTTTTTTTAGTTCACCACTGCCGTGGCTTGGTATTGAACTGACAAATCTAACCAACAGCTTATCCATTGGGCCATGTATCTTTGGCAATGAAAATGAGGATAACAGTCCGAATAATGTAAGTAATCATAATACCTCATCTCAGAGATATAGACTAGAATAAGTATTAATTAAAAATTTATATATGCAAAAGTAAGTGAACACTTACATTTACATTCTGTATTTTTGTTTTACAGGGTTGCCAGATTAAATTAGAGAATATATGTCTAGATTGAAAAATGTTTCTGAATCTTTAAAAAGTCACATAGTTGGAGCCTATAATGATGGGGAAAGCTGAAAATAGCTATTAAAACGATTTGGAATCCACATCTCCACTGTGCGAGCAATTATTTATTAATGGAAGGTCTTTCATATGACTGCATCACAATCAAGAAGTGACTGTCCTGGATAATTAACTGAAAGAGCAAATAGACATCTATTTCGATAAGCCCAGACGAATCCTGATGTGACCTCTGCGCTTCTCCAAGGCTTACCTGGCTAATGTCGTAATCAATTTGCATATATCTGCAGTGTGACGAAATATCAACAATGCCGATCATCATTTCAGAAAGCCTACAAAATCCGAGTTCGACTCAACTATGTCAAAGCTCATAATAATAATGTAGAATATTTCTCATAAATAGTTTCATAGTCGGTTGAGACCAAACGAAAGATTTTTTGAATGAAAGATAGGTGCTATGCATGGCGAGTTCTTAATACGGCTTTTGAAAAGAAGAATTTGCTAACAAAATTTAAACATGACGGCGGCATCATTATGATTGAGGATGCTTTGGTAGAAGCCGGATTAGGCAACATAGGACGCAGTGACGACACTGAACGACAGTGATTGACCTCGGCTTGAAAGTTGAGTTTAAGTTGAAGAAATCTTCCACACATTTGAAATATTGTTAACATAAATGCTTGGCTCGAATTGTTTTATGCAAAGATCTCGATATTTTTTCGTCATTGTTGGCAGAAAGATTTCTTTAAAATAATTGTGTTATCTACTAGTATTTTTTTCTAATGGGGATTGACAGTTGTTTGTGTGTATTGAGACAACGTGTCTTGTCATCCTTTAGTAGATTGTTGTTTCCGTCTCTCTAATATCGATCATCACTGTATGGCAATACGTGCAGACTTGTACTGGGTAATTCAATTCGCATACGACATTGACCACTAGTACGAAAGGGTCTACAAAAAAAGTGTAAGTAAGGGAAAAGACTGAGTATGGCGGTGGTTTGAGGAAAGAATAAAAAGAACGGAGATCAAAGCAGCAGAAATTTAAAATTTTTGAAGATTATAGTTATCAGGGAAGCAATTGAGAGGAAGAGAGTTTCACTGTCGGGAGGTTCGAGAGAAGTTGTTGCAGTAGAAATATCGGTTGCATTTAGCTGTTTCGACAGTGAAAGTTTGGGACCGTGATGCCAAACTAGTAGCAAGATTAAACCCATGCAGTTGGGGCACCAGTGAAAATGGCGATATTTGTTTCCGCTTCATTACAGAAAATGTGGCACAAGGCCAAATGTAGTGAATGTAGAAAAGGAAGGTCTTCTTTTGTCTTAATTTAAACTTAGCTAGTCAACAAACAATGACCTAAACATACCACAATATTTCTAACACATTCTTACTTACTTTACTACATCCATTATAATCAATGTCTCTCTGAAAATCGTAAGTTGTCCCCATATTGTGTTTGGTGGAGGGGGGGATAAAAAACAATTTAAAATTAGCACCAATGAGTTTATACAATATGGAAAGAAAACTATTTACAAGAAACTAAACATAATAATGTTAATGGTACCCCCCCACACACACACACACAATCCCTAAATGTGGCAAAAACATCAGTTAACCGGAGGAAATGAGGTGGGGCTTTAATCATATAAAATCAGTCATTCATCCCAAACACGCCGTCAGACACAACAACAATTACGAAAATCACACCCGAAAAGAAAGGCGCCCCGCATCCACCAAAGAACTGACATCACTGACCACCTATCGAGGGACGGAATGAGGAATTAAACTAAACAAAAAAATAGGGGCAGAAATAAAAGGGGCCAATGCGCATACATCCCCATAGCTAAGTTAACTGGAATGGAGACAATAAAGGTACAAAAACAACCCTAAACTAGCCAGTGAACACAGCTCGTCAGAGCAGATGACATGAAAATATTTATAGAAAAAAAAGAGGGAAACCACATTACGTTACAAAACTGACTGGTGTCCAGATGCCATTCAGGACCAATCACAAGGACTGATTTTATTTGAAATTATAAGGTTGGCAGTTTTGATTATTCTATAGTATATTACATGTTTTAAGCGTTTGCAAGTGTCAGCTGATGAAGTGCTTTGTCTAATGGCAAATGCGCCTAATTATAATTTTTGTGCATTTCGTTGCAATAAATGGTATTAATAATTTGTTGTGCCATATTTTTAATGTTGGTGTCATTTTATTTCTGTAGGAATAATACACAACACACCTTATAAGAATAACATGGAAAGAATTAACAATGAACAACTTGAAAATGTCTAATGAACTGGCCGAAAGCCCTTTGGATAGTAACCATTACGGAGAGTTTCTGCACTTCATTAGTCCTGTCAAAAGGAAAATACTAAGAATGTAGGCACAACTTGCTAATAAACTTATAAGATATCCCTGTCCCATTTAATGACACATGTTTTAAAATAATATTTACTGCCCAAATGCACAATCTATTAGATTCCTTCCCTGTGACTTTTTCTATAAATACTTTCACATTAATTGTTCGGATGAGATCTATGCTATGGTACCCAGACATATTTATATTTAGGCGCGCTACTAGACTGCCATCAAAATCTCATCAATTTACCGTTGAGATGGCTACATGAAACAGTAAATGCTATCTGACAGTTTTTTTTGTCTTTTTTTTCGCAGTTCTCGCTTGTGGGACTCCATTCCGGCGCCAGGTTTCCAGCTAATCTTTAATATTTGCAATGTCAATCGCTATTTATTCTCCTTTTGATTACTCTTGTTTTGATCTTGTGTCTTAGTAATCTTTCTTTTTTCCTTCTTCCACACCAAGAAATGGCTCGTGTCTTAGTGGCTTTAATGCCTTGTTTTGTGGTGAACTTGATTATATATTATATATATATATATATATATATATATATATATATATATATATATATATTAAACCGATGTATATTTTATATATATTATACCGATATTTTATATATATATATTATACCGATTAAATGTGCCAATGTCTGGACCTCCTCAAGTAATTTCAAATATGAAAGAATAAAAAACATTAAATTACATCTAACTCACGCATGTCTTCTCTCTCCCCACTCACTTCCTCACTTCGTTAATTTCCATATGTTTAATACGGCTCGTCAAAAATGCATAAATTTTATTTTCATTTTTTGTTTGGAAGTAAAGTCTGATGATCCGCAGTCCTTTTAAAAGGGCTGTGGTGAAATAATTTATTACATGGATCCTTAAAGTGGTCTGTTTTTATTTAAATTATTTGCTCTGGATTTACATTGAGCTCTCTGGATTTTATTCACGTTAGGTTTACCCATACGGATAACCTAGTTTTTCATAAACTAACTAAGTAACTAACTATATATATATATATATATATATATATATATATATATATGTGTGTGTGTGTGTGTGTGTGTGTGTGTGTGTGTGTGTGTGTGTGAAAACATGTAAAAAAAATAGAAAAAAAGACTTTAGGCAAATAATCCGTGGTTCTTTAGTATTTTTGTTTTTTTTTTAACAAAAACAGTGCTCCATAGAGAAGTAGAGCCTAATTTTTTTATTATTTTTTTAAAAAATATGATTCCTTCGCTACATAAGAGTTCTCATGTTTCAAAAACAAGAGCCAAAAACCACAATTTAATTATTGAAAATAAATTGAATTAAAGTATCAAGCCCTGTTTCATCCTCAAGCCAAAATTTAATATATATATATTAAAAAGAAGAGAGAAACCGCAAACGTTTTTGACTGTAATGTGTATTCTAAAAAATATATATATTATGCTTTATTTTCCTTAATTTTGCAACACGGGTTTCGGGTCTCGCGACTGTCTTCAGACAAAGAGTTGATATTTCCACATATTATTAAAATGAATTAATCGTTTTTCGATGTTAAACATTCTCTTTTTGTGTGTGGTAGTGACAAAAATGTCTTTCTTGGACTGGCAGTGAGAATGTTCTTCTGCTTGAAGGCTAATAAAACAATTAAGATTGGTCCGAGAAACGGTGAGGAATTATATCTGTATTCTTATCTCTTAATGACTCCCGTGCGATATTAGATCTATTCCCAATAACCTATATCGCATAACCTATTTAATGAGCTTGTGTAAATGGATTGCGGAACAAAGCTTAGTAGATATAACAGACTGAATTTATTAAGAGCTGCAAAGGACAGAAAAGTGCGGATGGCCATGATCTCCTACAATCTGAATGGACACGGCACAAAGAAGAAGAATCTTAATATATCTTTGTAGAAAATGAATCAAAACAAAATGGCCCAGTGGATAAAAGCGTTGGTTGTATAAGGCAAAAAATGGCTTGACCCAAAGAGTTCAATCTGTTCACAGCGGTGGGAACAAAGATTTGTTGAATTACTCAAGAGAATTAACTGAAACTGTGATATCACAAAAAGGCATGGCACGTAGAATTGGAACAATCTATCCTCATGGATTAAATAAAGGGTTCGATCGAAATTCTAACATATAACACTTGAAGAATGTCAGACACTACAACGGCTGAAACGTCGTGAAAATGACAATAATTTTGAGTAGAATAGTGTAATTTCATCTCAGAGATAAAATATAAACGTTTCAGGTTGTTATGAAAAAAATGGGTGCAAATTTCGCCATTTATCCAAGCATTTGTCCAGAATGACTGAGCTTGTGAAGAAGAAGGTATTATTCTCTCTGATACACACTCGGTTTCGTGAGGAAGAATAGAACCAATGTCGGTGACAGCACTGATAAGTTTGGCGAAGAAACTCAGGTGAGTATAATCGGTTGCAAGTGACTTGGTCCTCATGATGGCCACCTGATAATAGTGTTGGGAAAAGATAATGATGAGAAAATGACAAAGCAGTTAAATAAAGATGATAATTATTACGAGACCTGGCACCCAGTCAGAAGTGACAAATAGTGTACATCTATTTACTGTCTTGGCAGCAAGATAAATATGAAAGAGTGCTTTGTTCAAACCCTTGCTAACTCTGTTCTTATGACAGAGATGATATATTGTGTCCTCAAGACATCTAGAAATGGGACAGAACGTAGAGTTATCTATTCCCAATGGAAATAGTTTCGAATTAACACGAGCGTCCTCATTCGCTCTTCCTTCGGCCTTTTCGTTTATGATCAAGATTACACTTCTAATCACATTGCAATGATCTTCTTGGCATAGAAAATGCAATGTGTCTTCATGAAGTGGGCGATCATGTATCTCCACAACTTCTTTTTCTTATCTGTCTATATATCTGAGATGAGGTATTATGTACACTATTTACATTATTCGGACTATTGTCCACATCTTTGTCGCCATATTTATTACAACGTTTCGGACGTTGTACGCTCCGGCCTTCTTCAGGTGGTTGGAATGTCGGATTGAACCTTTTATTTCGCTCACTGCGGTAGACTGTTCTATTCCTATCTGCCATGTTTTAATGGATGTCAGTTATCAGTTATCTCCTGTTAATTCCCCTCTTCACGTTCTACACCGCCTTAAGCGAGTATTGAACTCACACTCTTTTGTTCCTGCCACTAGATCTGACCAATGCCTTTATCCACTGTGCCATATGTTCACAAGGCGTTAGTTAGATCCAGTGACAGGACCCACATTTTTTGAGTTCAATACCCGGTTAAGGGGAGATAACTGATAAATGACATCTATCATAACACGTCATGTCGAACTAGAACAGTCTACCCCAGTGAGCAAAATAAAGGGTTCAGTTCGACACTCCACCTGAAGAAGGACAGCGCGCACAACAGCCAAAACGTTGTAATAAAAATGGCGACAAATATGAGGACTTATAATCTGATTAATGTTAATAGTGAACTTTTCCATTATTTACATTGTTCGCACTATTGTCCGCCTCTTTGTCGCCATATTGTTATGGGACCTTACCCATAATAACATAATGGACTAAACCATACGTAAGTAATACTGCGCCTCAAGAGGAAGCAAGGAGTTCAGTCTGAAATCTGGAGTGAAGTCCGTCAGGAGTCTGTCAGTCAGTCAGAGCGAGCGAGTCAGTCAATCGAGTCAGAGGCAGTCCGAGTCGCGTTTAGACAATTACTACTAAACCTGATTGTTCGAACTAACACTTTCTACTTCTCTGTATATATTCCTGTTTGTAATATATCTGCGTTATTCCATATCCGTATTCGAGTTCTTCTTTATTGGTTCGACCTTGGACTATCACTGTGGTACAAGGAACCGGACCATAACACATATTTATAACAAAGTTTCGGCCGTTGTACGCTCCGGCCTTCATCAGGTGTTTGGAATGTCGAACTGGCCTATTTATTTCGCTCACTAGTGTAAACTGTACTAGTTCCACGTGACATGATTAATGGATGTCAATTATCAGTTATAAATGCTTTCCATAAATGCTTTTATGGCAATTTTTGGGGTAAGCTTTTCGCTATGGTATCTAAAATGGCATCAAAATCCCATCAATTTACAGTTGAGCTGGTTGGATGTAACCACAAATTCTATGTTAACAGTTTCTTTTCTCGCACTTCTCACTTGTGAGACTCCATTCTGGCTACATGCTTTCAAGTCAACTTTAATTTAAAAAAATTCAAAACAATGTCAGACGCTATCTACCATCCTGCTCCTTACTCTTCTTTTGTTAATGCTCATTAGTAAGGTTTCTGTTCCTAATTCTTCCACACTTGTGTCCTAAAGGCTGTATCGTTTCGCTTGGTGTGAACTGCATTAAAATGAAATAAGAATGTCACTAATTTTATTCCCCACCACCGCATTTTATTTCAATGCAAAAGGTCTTCAGTTTCTTCCGTCAACTGTGTGGGGTCGGGCTCGTGTCCCTCACCCTAAACGTGAATCTTACATTATCTTCTGAAATGGTTGATGGAGACTGTCTGACTACACACTGGGCTGGGTGTTTATTAACCTTCAGTAATCCGATGCATTACTACATAGCAACCAAGGTGCAGTTTGACCATTTATGTGAATGGCTCTACGATGGCTGGCTTCTTTGACGTCAACCTGAGTGCACAGTACATTCTGACTATATATATATATATATATATATATATATATATATATATATATATATATATATATATAATAAAAAAGGCTTAAACACTAATATTCCATGGTCATAATTTATTCCATTGGAATCGTAAATACGATCCAAATCATCAGACCTACAAATTCAAAATGAAAACAGAAAAAACAACTCCGGAAATCAAAACAGAATTTAGAGAAAGTGTAAGTATGAGGATGAGTGACAGAGAATTTTTTGGAGATGTGGGTGGGGTGGATTTAAAAAGAGGAGAGAAAGAAAGTCGACGGATGTCTAATACATAAAGATACATTTCGTGGTGACATATACACACCACAGACAATTCAGATAGGAAGGAAAAAAAAAAAAAAAAAAAAAAAAAGGGGAAAGGTTGGGGAGAGGGATGGGACGAAGGAAAATAAAAATGTGTTTACATAAAGGGCCGCTTCGTAATTGGGAAAATTAAATCAAATATAAATATATGAAGATGAATATAACGATTGTCTCATTTCGCAAGGACCAAATTGTATATTTTCCACTAATATTATCTATATATATATATATATATATATATATGTATGTATGTATGTATTAAGAAATATACATATACATATGCCTACGTTTATTGCATAAGCTTATATATATATATATATATATATATATATATATATATATATATATATATATATATATATATACGGTTTCATTTGGTTTGGTTGGATTTGTCTTACAGCATATCAACCTCAGTGGGTTATTTAATGCCGACGACATTTTTTATTGCTGGAAATGTTAATTTTTTAAAAACATTGTTGGTAATCTTTTTTATTCCTTGATCCCAATCTCCGTCCTTCCTTTCCTCAATCCCCCTTTTTACTCCTGTCCTCACTTACTCTAACACGTTGCGTGCTAGTAGCACTCACGCCTTGCTTGTAGTGATACGCTTAAAAAAAACTTAAGAAGTAGACGAAAGAATCAGCCGAATGTCAACTTAGATATGTGTAAGTTGTTAGAAGACGTAGACGAAGACTGATTTCTCGAGAGGAATTGGATGCAGCTGATTGCGGGTCGAGAATCTCGGGTATTTATAGAAACAGTCAAGTTACACGACATCGATAAAAAAGTGGGAGGACTATAGGAACGTTTGTACGTGTAACGAAGGTATTTTTTTTTCAAACTTGTAATGTGATTCAGATAAATATATAGAGTGATTAGATGTTGGTAGCCGATTGGTGACTACTTTTACATATATCCACGGAGGATACCATGATGAAATTCACTGGTCAACCTCAAATTTATTGTCTAAATAATTTTTTATCTGATTTAGGACAATTTTGATGTGTTGAATCCAAAAATCACTTTTGTTTGTTCAATCAGGTCAAATATTTGAGCTATGGCTACATGCTGTTTTATTACGTTTTTGTTTCTGTTGTCATGTCCATGAAAATAATTAAATATGTAGCATATTTCACACAATAAAACTGATTATTGTGTTAATTATAAACGTATAAATTTTAACTCATCAGAAGTATTTTAAGCCAAATATATCTTCATAAATATTATAACACGCCTCTAAAATATTCATAAACAAATAAAACGTAGTAGGATAGTGGCTGCCTTTCTTACTTGTGTCAGGCTTTTCCAGAATTGAAGATGAAGAAGTTGAAAGCTGCTATCAACGATGGTCTTCAAATCCGTTAGCTCATCTCATATCCAGAGTTTGAAAGCTCAATGTACGGAATGGAACTGGAAGCATAGAATGCTTTTGTTCTGGTCGTGAAGAACATTCTTAGCAACAATAAGGCCAGGAACTATGCAGAACTTAAAGCTCGCATCCAAAATAAGCATTTAAATACATTATTTACTCGCACATATGGATCGGTTTCATGAGAATTTGGGATCAATGAGGACAAACAGCGGGAGAGATTCCACAAGATGAAAGAAATGGAGACACAGTATCGGGGATGCTGAGATGAAATCATGATAGCTGATTACTGTTGGAATTGAAGAAAGATACCCCTGGCGCTGATTATTCTAAGGGTTTCAATAAATGCAATTTCAATTCCTGAATATTGAACAATGATACCATAACATGCAATTTATATGCACTTACATTTATTAATGTATTCTATTCAATTTACTGTAATCGATGTTTGTAACATTTAATTAATGAATTTTGTTAGAAAACAATTTTTTTCTATAACTTATTTTCTATGAGAAATATTAACAAAATTCAATTGATAATGTCACAAAAATGTAATCGATTTAGTCATAAGAACGGATTTTTAAAAACTCAACATAGCACAAGCACATGACCTGATTGAGAGAAACGGGTGTCATTTTCGGATTCAGCTGTGAAAAACTGTTCTAAATCATTTGGAAAATATAGAAAACTTAAAAAAATGTTTTTTGTTGCCCAGTGTTTTTAGCAATTGTAATCGCATTACTGGCTTTTGGATTTAGCTATGTTCAGTTAAAATCAAAAAGCTTTTTCTTCAATCCTGTCAATCCTACAATGTTTCCCGTCCTTTATCAAGCGGATATTGCTTAAAATTACGATTAATTTCTACTTGTCTATCGAGAGGTTTTTAATAATCATGAGTTTGATAAACCTTCCAGTTATTATGACTCTTGTTTAGATCTTTATCTTCCCTTGCTGGCCAAAATTCTGGATTACTAATATATATATATATATTTTATTTCTTTCGGTTCTCACGCTAACTTTCTACGATTCACCTGCGATTTGAGGAGTGTGTCAAACTTAAGAATCAAAAATGTGTTAATAACGTTATCGTTAAACGATTTGATATAGAAAATAATAACATAGACAAACATTTACTGCATTTCCCGAATGTCACACTTACTCAAATGGGACGTTCTGTAATTGTCAGGCGATTGGTGTTCTGCAATCCCCCGATTAAATTTATTAAAGAGCGGGGTTTACAGAATTTGAGATGTTATTGTCTTGGTTGAATCTACATATTCCAACTTCCTCTGAAAATCTCTATTTATGCAAGATTAGGTTGGCAGATTTGTCTTGTGAATATTTCTACCTTCCTGTTAATCAAGATTTTCTTGCTTGGCGACGAGTCCATTTTCAGAATATTAATTCATTAAAAGTCAGGAGTGTTTTCTACATAAGCAGACCTAATAAAGAGTATGGGGTTGTTATATTCGGGAAACCGGACTATATCAGTAAAATTGAAATTATTTTGAATTATCTAACATAATTTCGTGAATTTGTTCCTGATAATATGTGGCCGGATATTTAGCCGACAGATATTTGACCGACGGCCATTTCACCGAAAAAGTACAAGTAAAAATAGTAAGAAGCGATAATTTAAGTATTTAATTAGCAATATTATTAGGTAGAATAGGACTAATAATTACCCCTCTATTTGAAATGATTAACTTACTAAATCTAAATTTAAAGTTAAAATTTTTCTTATTTCAATATTTGTCTATTAAAATTAGTATTTTTTTTTAAATATTTAAGTGCATTTGGGTAAAAGTAAAGGTTTCTTCAGTGATTCTTACTACAAATGGTGCCAAGGTGGGTAAACGTGTCATCTGAAAACCTGGAAAAAAGATACTCATTAAGCTTAGTGTTTTTTAGATGATAAACATTTTGTGGGATGGACAAATATCCCATACTGTTACACGATGTGAACAATTTTGTTGTTACATGCTGTATTGGAACTATACACCCTGACTCAAGTCACGGATTGGCTGAGTCTTGATTCAGGTGATAGAACTTCATGTCCTGATTAACATTGTGAAATTCTATATCTTTACTCTGGTCGTGTAGAGATTTTCCAAGCGTAGATTAGATGTGGCCAAGGTCGAAAGTATGGGGCACCCAGCGAGGATCGAACTCACTAGCAAGACAAGCTTGTTAACCATTACACCACGCCGAGGTTCCCAACTCTGGCTGTGTAACTATGTACTCAGACATGTGGTTAAACCCCAATATCGGAATCAGATCGTGGAACTGTTTGTCCTGACTCACGTCATGTGAAATCAAGTCCTGAAGCAGGGGGTATAATTGTGTAGGTGTCTTAACAATATTTATTTAATCTCTGCCCTGACACAGGTAATAGGTATCCTGATTCAAGTGGTATTACATTGTGAGTTGTCTCACTCAAATAATAGGACGGTATACGTATCCTAACTCGAATGATGGACCTCTGTGTTTTTCGTCTAGTGGTTCAACTGACAGTGTCTTGACTCAGTGTTTGGATAATATGAGTACCGTAAACCCAAAGGATGCTCTGACTCTGGTTTTGAAACCACCCAGTGTGGTGGGTCTGCATACGCACCCGCTCTCAAGTAGCTTAATTGTAAATGTACTCCCTCGGTGGTGGTAAATTAGGAGTTTCCTGACTGAGATGGTGTAACATTATAAGTGTACCGTACCACTGTAGAATGTAATCTGATTTAGATGGTGAGATTTTCTATTTTGTGTTTCATTTCATTCTCCATAAATTACTAAATATTTCGAAGATTGAAGGTTAGAGTTAATTTGAGATTTCAGCAAAGTATATATTAATGATAGTTTCTGGGATTTGCCTTGACCCCCCACCCCTTGCCCATTTAGCCAGGTTGGGACACAAGGTCGGTTTTTTAAGTCGGGACCTGCGTATTCCACTCAGGTCGCCAGTCTAAGCTTGTCTTAGCTTGTCATAATCTAAACTAGTCATAGCTGGCCATACCACCGCTACCCAACTGACGTTAGGGAAGAACGGGAACAGATGCTACAACCGCAGCATCTACTCCGACGGGAATTTCCTCTTCTCTCTTCACTTTTATATGGGGCACGAACTCACTACTCAGTCGTAATTGTTCTAGCGAGACAAGCTTGCTAGCCATTACACTACGTCGGGTTGCCCTTATTTTCTAAGCGTAGCTTAGATGTGGCACAAGGCCGAAACTATGAAGCACCCAGAGAGGATCGAACTCACTATTCAGTCTTAATTGATCTTGCGAGAAAAGCTTTCAAAACATTAATCCACGTCGAAGTGCCCATTAATGATACATCCTAATGTCAGTAATATTCCAGAGAATCATTGTACTTGAAATGTTCGGATAAAATTAACACTAATGTAAATGTAGCGATAAAAGCTAGTTAAGCGGATAATTTAACCAATAAGAAACGCCAAACTGTCAGCAACAGTAGGAAGAACTGGAGACAGATTCAGACAGCAGTCTGTTGATATGTAAAAAAATGCTCGCTGGTAGACAATACACTGTAAGACGTAAATAGCATATATATATATATATATATATATATATATATATATATATATATATATATATATATATATTGATATATATTAGGTAATTAATCTATATCTGTTATCGCATTTTTTTGTTGTGTATGGCATGTTTGGTTAAAATAAAAAAAAGTCACATTGTTTAACTTCATACATTTTATTTATTATAACTTTAACGGAGGAATCCACTATGCCAGGCAGATCATTAGAATTTTTTTACATTCACCCAAAACAAGATCTTTTCATTTCCTTTATTCTTTCAAAATTCATCACGATGGAGCTCGGCTTAGATATCTCAAAAGACTTATACAATGTTTGGCATAGCAGGCGTTACTACACAAGCTCTCTAGCTACAGAATCCCTGGAAGAGTCCTCGCCTCTACCGAGTTCTTCCTACTAAGTTAATCTTTGATAGTCTTTGTCCATTGCTAGGTTTATCGCATCAGTGCAGTCATCCCATAATGCCCGCAATTCGATCCTTCTGACTTTCTCTTTTCTATTGACTCTCAGATGAACAAAGCTATCAGATCATTAATAAATATCCCTGCTGATTTTACCATATTTTAAGGATGCACTACGAAAACTCTAGATGACAAGATCTAAGCAGCTGATCTCTGTTCTAGCGCTAATATTCCGGCTGAGTGGGGGGGGTGCTGACTTGTAACGTGCACTTGATCAAAACTAATTTATAATAATCTAAAAAAATCAAAACCGTTCTACACCCTCGTGCAAAACGAATAATTCCGTTATTGTTTATTTTTTCAATGAAACATGACCCAGTGCACATGTTAGCACGTCGTTACAGATTGACCACATATTCTCGATCGAATTTAATTCAAGAGCTTTTCCGGACCATTCTATAGTAGTTTAATTTGCTCATTGATATGGCTTTCCAGTGTGTTCGCGCAGCGTTACAGTTTTCATACGATTCCTTGGAGTCACATCCATCGCAGAGATTAGCAGTGGGACAACTAATCGACAGTCAAGATAATAGTGTCTGGGCGTGATTAAAATCTGCTGCAATCACGTTTGATGTAATATTTTTCAAGGCCAAGCAAATTTTTATCATACCCGAAAATAGATTCACACAACTGTAAATGACCTAATCGGAGAAAAAATAGAAATCGATTACACCATGTCATTCCAGTGGGTCTAAAACTGACCGTATGATGAAAGAAAGGAAATTAAAGTGGTTGTTTCAATTAATTTACACAAAGGTGTATAATAATCACTGAACTGACATTGAAGTCTTACCAGCCATAATCAATGTGAATTCCCAAAAGGTATTGCATGTCTATTTGAACACAAGTTACCCTCGACCGGAACTGAAGCTCTTTTATGAGATCTATCGCTAAAGATGCTGAGAAAATGGTATTTTACCTGGTTCTATCTGCTAAGCTTAATATTTACGATATATGATTCAGATCAAAACGAAAAAGGGATATAGCAGCCACAGCTTGGTTGGAGTTGCCTAGTCCTCGCTTCTAGTTTTGACAGATTTCAAAAGTCTCAACGTCGCCTTGTCGGTGTCAAATACTTTTTCCATTCGTCTAAAAGAAATTCTTCCTTTCATTTCGTTTATTCTTTTAGAATTCATCGCGATGGACATTGCCTTTGATGTCTCAAATGTTCTTTCCAATGTTTGCCATAACAGTGGCTACTATACAAACTCTCCAGCTATAGAATCTCTGGAAGAGTTCTTGCATCTACCAAGTTTTTCCTACTAATTTAATCTTTGAGAGTTATTCTCCATTGTCATGTTTCTGAAGCTTATAAGATCTGTATAGATGTTCCCTAACGCCTAAAACACGCTCCTCATGACTGTCTCTTTTATATATATAAATGTCTCTCTCTCTCTCTCTCTATATATATATATATATATATATATATATATAAAAGGAAGAGGTTATAGTACTTCCAACGAGAAAAAAGTGTGTATATTAAAAAGAAGAGAGAAAAAAGGAGAAACCGCAAACGTTTTTGGTTGTAATGTGGATTTTTTTAAAAAAGGTATTATACTTTATTTTCCATAATTTGGCTACACGTGCTTCCGGACCCGCGACCTTCTTCAGGCAAAGCGTGGAGATTTCTACATATTAAAAATAATTTTCTTCTTATGTTTTTCTATGTTAAATATTCTCGATATTAGGCATTCTCTTTTTTGTGTTAGTGGTATTTAAATATCTTTCTCTATATATATATATATATATATATATATATATATATATATATATATATATATATTCTTAATAAACCCATGCCGATTTTACCACAGTTTATGGGTGCTCGTCTCAAAATCTAGATGAAAAAATCCAAGCAGCTGATCTCTCGGCGAGTGACTTGTAACGAGCACTAGCTCAAATATTAACACTAATCTACAATAATCTCTGAATTGAATTCTTACCAGCAAAGGTTTTGGACGTCTATTTGGACTCAAGTTCTCCCTTTACCTCAATATTAACGATATTTAGTTCAGAAAACTGGATACTGCAGCCAAAGCTTTGATGGAGTTGCCTAGTCCTCGCTTCTGATTCTTGGCAGAGTTCATAAGTGTCAACACAGCCTTGTGGCTGACAAATTATTTCCAATACACAACCCTTTTCCCACAGAGAAAATGTCCCAAACCTTTCATTAATCAATTATATTTTCATGTAAAATGTTCTGAAGAACTACGTTCTTTTTGGCACCAGTTCAAATATTAACTACTTAGGCCCTTCATATCATGTACACCGGATAGGATTATCCCCATTTCCTCCTTATTTCAGCTTCTTCCCGAGAAAAACAGAACTCCGATAGAATGCTTTTATAATCATTACAATATTAAATTCTTAAAGTTGAGGATCAACGCATATCTAATTTACGTATCCTCATAATCTAATGATTGTACCTCCTTCTCTGACGTTCATAAAGCAATAACATTCAGAAAACCTATAACATCAGTGGATCTTGAACATTGTATTCGTCGAATAATAATATTTTAAATATATTTTTTACGGGTAATAACTAGTAAATATAACAGCGATGATGATTTTAATAACATCAGCTAAAATAATATCAACGAGAATGTCAATAATGTTGATAATGATAAAAAAATTACATGACAACCTCTGGCTTGTATTGACTTGCAAGTTGTAATTGCATGTGCAGCAATTTGTATCTAGGCTGTGTATCCATAAAAGCAGGACGCTATTGTTTGTATGCAGAACAACTTTGGTCAGAAGAACGAGGTGGGTAACTATCGATTGCTTATTATCAACTGTCGGTTAGATACGGTGGGTACGGAAAGATGGAAGAAGGGAGTGGAGCCGTGCAGGGAGGAAGGCGACGAATGTTCGGCCGGTCGATCAACGGTGGCTAGTTCGTTGGATTATAGTCGAAAGGAAGACAGGCATTGTCACGTTGACTAATAAAACTAGTGAAGATCGAAAGAAGACAGGGGGAAATATAAAAGACGGAGAAAAGAGAATGGCAGTGTAAAACCGAAGAAAAAAAAAGAAAAAAGAAAAAAATAACAAAAAAAATTAACGGATACAAATAATGGTATAAAAGTATGAAGTGAAAGAAGTATCATAAAAAAAAACACATCAACAACAAATATTCTACATGAAAAAAAGACAACTATGGTGATGATTACCACATTGACGTACATATAAATCGCATTATGTTTTTACGTAAAAAAATAAAACGAAACATTTTACACGACAGGGAACGTAATGGCAATGATGCACGTCCTACCAAGATCGTTAACACTATCACGGCTAAAATTAAATCACGAGCACTTCACCATGTTCTCCAGAATTTACTTTTAACTTGCAATACTCACCGTAGTTCGGACCTGGACATTTTCTTTTTGCTCCCCTGTCCTATACAATCATTTCGATATATGAGAGATTTGCGACTGTCATAAAATTGTATCAACGACGGATTCGATAGATTTAAACATTTGAATAACAATTTATTTCATGTACAACGTATTATGACGTTTCAATAGGATGCAACAAATATACGACATATTATGACATTTCAATGCGTACCGACAAATATACGACACATTAGAACATTTCAATGCGTAGCGACAAATATACGACATTAGAACATTTCAATTGGTAGAGACAAATATACGACATATTAGAACATTTCAATGCGTCGCAACAAATATACGACATATTATAACATTTCAATGGGTAGCGACAAATACATGACATACGATAACATTTCGATACGTAGCAACAAATATTCGACATATTATAATACTTCAAGGCGTAGCGACAAATGCATGACATATAACATTTCAAAGCGTAGCAACAAATATACGACATTAGAACCTTTCAATGGGTAGAGACAAATATACGACATATTATAACATTTCAATGCGTAGCAACAAATACATAAATCAAACTGGTGACATATATTTCATCCATTTACATTGCTTTCTTCGATGTATTCTCTAGTTCAAATACTCTGTCGTTACCACTTTCAAAGCACAACATATTTATAAAAATATCCTTGAGATTTATTTATTAAAGCGACTACGAATAATATAATTAATTTAAAAAATCACAAATGACCAAATGAAAAATAAAGAACAAAAATACTATTCTTGCTAAAACTAAATCATGAATATTCATTATATTTTTACTGAATTTAGTTTTAACTTGTTCGCATAAGGTCCTTTTGTTTTTACGCCGCTGTGATATAAAATCATTTCATTATTTGAGAGATTTGAACCTGGGATAAAATGTCATCAGCGTCGTTGTCAGAATTAAACCAATTATAGATTTAATTATTCTGATTCATTTAAGGCATTTTTATAACATTCAAATATGCATGATTTCTTATACTTACAAAATGCACAAATAAAAATATCAAATCAGATTACCTCAATTTATACATTGTGTTAATTCTCTAGCAATGATCTAAATGCTAATATCGTTACCACTTTCAGGAGAAAACCATATTTATATCAATAAATTTGGGATCTATTTATAAAAGCGATCACGAAAAATATAATTTATTTATAAAAGTCACAAATGACCAAATGAGTATTGAATAACAAAAATATTTATTAAAAATGGTTCTTATAGCTTCATACGCGAATTAATTAACGCCGATTAAAAAAATCCCAAAAATCCACAGTGGCTTTAAATGACAAGATGCAGGCGTTTCTTCTGATTGATTCTAAAACGTAAATATTGAAATGTCATTCAATTATAACCGCTGAACTACGCAAAAAGTAAAACGTGATGTAGATCGAAATGATAAAACTCTATTCTTTATGCACGCTTATGTTTCCATCTAAGTTTCTTTCCTCAAGACAGCACAATTCGCTCCAAACTAAAAGATGGGCGCATCAGATGCTTGAAGCGTACGTGTTGAGAAGGGTTGAAGGAGCTAAAGACTTTTGTCTTTGATATCATGAGGATTAACAGGATAGATAACGATTGACCCTTACCTTGAAGTAGTTAAGATAGCAGTGTTCAGAAACGTATCCAGTCTGTATCACAAAGCATTAGTTCTTTGGAAAAGCTGCGTGATTGGAATTTTCTTATTGCAGTTGGAATAGATGGGAAATGAGAATGAATCCTCCGATTGTAGTTAAGCATGTTACGAAAATGTCTGAGATAACTTAATGATTTTTCTGTTAGTTTGGTCGCGCGGTTAAATGCCTTGAGGAAACCTCATTTTATTTCATGCCGTAATTTTACATCCCATTTATACACAGCGACAAACAACTTTGTAGATTTGGTACTTAAAGAACGAGAAAGGATTGCGCGAACGCAGACAGCAAACGGGTAAATATTGAGAAAAATCAATTTTTAAGGATAGGTTGTATGATTATTTTCATTTAATATACATTGAATAGAATATAATAAACATTCTACATAACGGAAAACAACTACGGTGAGAATTATCACATCGATGTACATGGAAATCGCATTATGTTTTTACGTAAAAAAAAACAAAAAAAAAAAAAACGAAACTTTTTACACGACAGGGAAAGTAATGGCGATGATGCACTCCTATCCCAATTGTTAACACTATCTTTGCTAAAATTAAATCACAAACACTTCACCATATTCTACAGAATTTATTTTTAATTTGCAGTACTCACCATAGTTCGGACCAAGTCATTTGTTTTACTCGGCTGTTTTATACAATCATTTGTATATTTGAGATATACAAATGATATTTTAATGCATTTAGATGTCAAAAGAAGAAAGTAACAGGAAAATAAAAAAAAAAATTTAGATTCCTAAATTTAATATTTTTTAACATAAATAAAAAAATATTTTTTATACCATGAATAATTCCGTGCATAATAGAGTTGTCACCATTTTCTACTCCTTTCTCTTCAGGGATTTGTATGAAAGAAAGTGATAAAAGCAATTTAAAAACAGGAAAACAATGTTAGGTAATTTAATGACAAAGTGGAAAACTTCAATGTACAGCGTTTCGTTCTCTAAGAAGGCTTCTCCTAAATAAAATAATATACTTATTGTTATATATACAGAGAGTATCAAAAATGTTTACAATCTTTGGAGGCGGGTTTTTCACATCAAAACAAGGATAAAAGTACACATAAACTTATATCCACAAATCCTTCTTTTTTTAGTTAAGTTTAAAGTAAGTTTACAGGAGATGGTGTTGTGTTGTCATAAAGACTATGTTACATTTGTCATTCGCGTACATTTGTGGCTAGTCTCTCTTCAAATTTTAACGTGTGTAATAATGAATTAATTGACGTCGTGTCCCGTTTAACAGTAACAGGATATTCATATCGTGTGATGGCAGATATGATTTTTACATGTGGCCGTGCGATTGGTAATGGTCGTGAGTCTGCACGACTGCATCAGATTGCGTTTCCAAGCCGAAGGCAACCGAAGTCAACCGAAGACAGCCGAGTCATCAAACATTCCGGTGGTTTATTCCACAGACTACCGATTTGTTGTTTGTCGCTTCAGTGTTGTTTACAGATGTAGCAACATTTGGAATCGATGCTATAAAATTTTACACAACATTTATGGGCGGATCGAAATCCCTATGGTAAAATACAGGCTAGACACTAGCATCAGTTTACGTTTAATATGTGGGCTGAAATTGTAGTTTATTGTCGAAACTCCTAAATGTAGCCGTCTCTTCTACTCCAATAGCTTCATGTCTCGCACCTCTCGCCTGTGGAACTCCCTTCCCTATTCTTGTTTCCCTGTGAGCTATAATCTCCAGCTATTCAAATGTAATGTAAATCTGATGTCATCTATACGCACAAGCTATCCGGCCTAAATCGTTTTCCATACGGTTTTGTTTATTTTTATTCCTGTTGCTTTTAAAAATCGCACAATGTGACAACATGAGATCTATCAAGAAAAGTTAAATGCTGTCAGAAGATGAACGCAAATATTTCTTAGCTGATTTAATTTCAGTATATATTCTATAAATGTTCGCTGTAGTAAATTTTTTCTGTTCTACTTAAAGCAGCCTTATAAAATCGTAATAACTCTTTACACTGAGTAGCTAATGCATTGTACATGTTATTTTGTAAAGTATCTCGTTTGTGTTTATATAATTCTTTATTTAAATTGCTCGAAGTCTCTCTTATGGTTTCTTTCTGGTAGTCATTACAGGCTATAGAATAAATTCTTGCTTTATGTTTTCGATTGTTACTGTTTTGCGTTTTTATTAAGTATATTATTTAAGTAGTTTTAATAATTGGTTATTGACGATATATGATGAATTGCTCTTCGCCAGGATGGACGGTCGACGACGGTCGGCGGATACTGTTGGTAGATACAGCGAATACAAGTGGTAGGGCTGATTTGGACTTGAAGAAGAAATAAAGATGGAGGGCATCATGCAGACTCTAGATGCGTCGTTCGCATGATTTTGTTGAGGGTAGACCAACGACTTGCGTACCCAGGGTTCACACGCTTCACTCCAAGGCATAATCAGCGTCTCATAACGTGATTGAAAAAGGCGGCTTTTAAAAAAATTGAGCAGAATCGGGCTGCTGAAAACCTAGATGACTTGAACAGACACAAATACATACACATAAACCTAGAAATTTATTCATTAGGTGCGTAACTTATATGTCTGAATTTTTAAACGTTTATATCCGCAGTAGATATTTTATAGTATATTTAATAAATCAAATACATAATGAAGAAAAAGGGCTTAGACAGTTTGACAGTCACAGGTCATTTTGAATTTAAGTAGGACAGAGGAATGCAACGTGTGACCTACGTATCGAGCTTGTGTTTAGCAGAACTGGAATTAGGAGATATAGCAAAAAGACAAACTTTACTAAGCCCTGTAGAGGAAGTTATAGAGGACCATAATCTTCAACGCCCCGAATCTCAGGGCAAATATAAAAATAACAACCTCAAATATAAATCATTTATAAAACATGTTTGAAAAAATATAAAATAAAGAAAATGTTGAGAATATTATGCATGGGAAATATGAACAACGCAGAAGTTTTAAGGAAAAATAGTAACAAAAAGGACAATTATACTTAGAATCAAAAGGAGGAATTTTAAAGAAAGAAGGCATAATAATTTGACACTCACAAGATATTTTAATAGAAAGATGGCCAGAGAGAAACATCGAAACCCTATTCTCTGGAAATGGTTGGCATAACATGTATTAGGGACCGATGGAACGGCGGTAAATATTAAATCCACGATCGATAAGAATTATTGAAGAGCAATGAAAGTCCACGTCCTGAAGGGACAGGACCCATGAAAGAATGTGAAACAAATGACCCTCCATCTGTCTCTGTTGGTGTACCAGTGTTCGTGTCTTTGGGAATGTGCTTCCAGAAAAAATTAGCCCATATTGACTCAGCCTGTCTCTTTTTTGACTAAGAATTAATTTCAACTCGGAATTAATTTCAACTCGAAACTAAGGGTTAGGGTGTTTAAATCGAGTTGAAATTATTTCCGAGTTGAAATTAATTTTCTTTCTCTTCTTTATGGTGGTTATAAGATCTCCCAATGGGCCTGACATTTGTTTCATGTTGTCTCTTCCTTACTTATATTACAATGTACGTTGGAGATGCCTAGGATTTTATTGTCCCTCCTCAAAACGTCTCCCCGAAACATCATTTAAATTCACGAATGAACTAAACTTCAAAGAATAATCGTTCCATGTTTTACTTTTGATTGCTTTTTTTATCTTCGAAAATACATTGTAATGGTGTCCAACGTAAGTCGCAATTATGAATTTAAAATATCCTTAATGGTGAATATAGTATCCGTTCTAATTTCGATACTCTCACTGGATTATGCCATTAGATGAATGAAAATGTTAAGCCTTTTTAATCGCTTTATTATCAGATTTTAAGATTAAAATTCGATGGATCAAATTCAACCTGGTAAATGGAAATGTTTTAAAAGTATTTTACGTTTTATTCTTTCTCACCATATGACATCAAAGACAGCATGATTTTTCAGTCTTTCGAATCTCCCCAGCTTGGTTATCGGTGTAGTTATGGCCACAGAAATTGTGGTTGGTAGGCCGAGTTCAAATTTCAGCCTCGTCTGCGGCAATCCTTTTCGCACTAATGCCTTTAGCAAATGTATATATCCATCTTTTCTTCCTACTCCAGAACTAGACTCAATAGCAAGGGAGACTGGATTCTCATGCCTTAAGATGTAGTCAATCTAATAGATTGATCACTGTGAAATAAAACATTAGAAAATGCAACAATGATATCACTCACCTGTCTTATCCAAGAAATTTAGACAATTTCCACATGATGAAGAAAAATAAAGTAAGGATAACAATGAATTCCTACCTCTTAAAGTGACAGCATTTTTTTAAAAATCTGTTTGCATATATTCGTGACAGCGTAACGTTTCCCGAAACAAGCAGGACGCAAATGCTGGCAGATATCTAAAATTTGAACGCAGGCGTGAAAAGCTTCGTGTAAAACATGAGTGGTTTAGAGGGGTGGAAAATTAAAAAAAAAAAAAAAAAAACATGGAGTGGTGTGTGAAAAAGAGATGAGGACAAGAGAAGAGAAAAAAAGCGGAGAGTGAAAAGTGTAATTTTAAAAAGTAAAACGTAAAGAAACAATATAGCTTTTTTTCTTTTTTTTAAATCCAAGTTGACAGGAATTAAATTGAATAAGCGGCAAGTTAATGAAGGTAATTTTTTTAGTCAATGCAATTTTTTTTTACAAATATAAAGAGACATAGGAAGTAGGAGGTAAACTTTATAAATAAAAAAGAAAAATAATCTTTTTGCGTTGGTCGACTGGTGAACTCATTTTTTGAGTTGATGTTTTAGTTGCAACAGCCTTCCGACTAATCCACTTTACAGCTTTCTTCAGGTGTACAACTTGTTAAAAAAATTGTTATTCTTTCGTTACACAGTGAATTTCCAAGCGTAGCTTAGATGTGGCACAAGGCCGAAAGTATGGGGCACCCAGTGAGGATCGAACTCACGACTCAGTTGTAATTGTTCTAGTGAGACAACCTTGCAAACCATTGCACCGCCTCGAGGTGCCCTCTCTCGTTACGCAGTTAACGAAGATACACAAATGCTGGCTAATAAAACACCTAAAACTCTTTCTTTGCAGCCACTCGAGCCATACAAACGATATCTTATGCAGGAAAAATACATAACTCATGAATATTAATGCACAGAAATGGGTTAGGTTTCTTTCAATGGGGGAACAAAAAAAATCATGATGTGTTCGAATTCATGCGTGTAAAACATGAGTAGTTTAGAGGGGTGGAAAACTAAAAACAAAAAACGGAGTGGTGTGTGAAAAAGAGATGAGAACGAGAGAAGAGAAGAAAATTAGACATCTCTACAAATATTAATTTTTATCTCCTGCCTTAATAAAGATATCAGTATGAAGGCATCAAAATAAAAAGACAGTTAAAACGAATATAAAAAATCTAGTAAAGAGGAGGGGCGAAAACTACATGAAGAAAAAAGCTTCATGGTGTGGTTTATTGACTAAATAAAAATGTATTACTTTGAAAAGATTATTTTTCTGGGTACGACGATAAAATACATCCGGCAGCATGACCTCTGATCAGGAGAATTTGTGGAGCGTGGAACCACTTCTAAATTGCTGTTGTCCCCATGTTTACTTTGACCCATGTGGTAGCACATTTTAGGGTTCCATCTATGGACAAATATTTAACGACCAAACTGGAGACCAGAAACTATGAAAAGAGAGTTTTATTGTTAAAGTATCAACGGTACACTTTGGGAAATAATTTAACCAGCAATACATATGTGTAACAATATATATTAGCAGCAATACATTTTTGAAAAAAATATTACTTGTAATACCTTTTTGAAAAGAAAAATATATTTTAGAAAAAATACACTACCAACGTAACACAGAAATTGTGGTTGGTAAGCCACTGATCCCCAAAAGTCATCTGCTTATATGCACTTCGACCCAAAACTGGCGTTGGATAGAATGTTTCTGGGGTTTTGGTGTTTCACCCAATCCGCACATTAATCACAATAAAGATTTTTTTTTTCACTATTTCTGAATTCTGAACCAACTTTTCAAATTTGGAGTATTATCCTCCTTCTTTGTTAGTAGTTACAGGGATTTCTCATCCCTTAACTCCAACCTACATCACTTCACATCTCGCACCACCACAACACACAGGCGGAGATAAATTATTCCTCTTTCTACTTCCTTCTCAGTATTCTAAATCTGCCCGCCTCTCTGGACTGGTATAACTCTCTTTGTAAAAATTCTTATAATGGTGTGGGCGAAAGGGCTTAATTTACCCCAATCATCAATCACAACTCCCTGCCTCCCCAAGTAAATGAGAAAAAATATATATTACTATATATTACTATTATTATTATTATATTATTTCTATACAGAGAATAAAATATATTACTATATATATATATATATATATATATATATATAATTTCTATGTATAGAAAAATATAATTATTATATATTAAAAAAAGAATTATTTCCAGCAATACATTTTTGAAAAGGAAAATATATACATATTCCTATTCATACGCACCTATCCTAAAAATCAAGCTGGCATTAAATAACCACGCTTAATATGCCGTAAATGAATAAAGCAAACGAAACCAAAATTTTATTGAAGGAGAAACTTTTTTTCAGAAGTTTAGGAAAGAAAGAGACATAAATAATAATAGAATATATAATCTCGATGATAGAATGAGAAAACGGGTGACTTAAGTGTGGGGGGGAGTTGAAAGGGTAAAAGATAGAGTCAAGTTGGAAGTCAAATTTGTAAAGATGATGAAATAAAGAATATGGGAATGTTTTTGGTTTCGAAAAATGTCAAAGATCAACTCTTAAAGAAAACAGGAAATCTTAAAGCAAGGAAATGGTCTCGGAAAGAACAAGATTGAATAATTATTCAATATAAGAGGTAATCTGACAGAAGGTGAGAGAAAACGAAGATAAAGACTGGATGAAAACGGAATGAAATACAACTGAGAACAAAAACAGCATCAAGAAACACACCACTTAATAGAAATGAACTATAAACACAGCCAGAACGGGAGACTCATCACTACATATGATTCATAAACAACAATTAATAAGAACAGTAAGGGAAAGTGTTTTTAAAAACGACGGAATCCGACACCGAAATCCAAAGGTACATTGGGATAGTGAATTATGCCTTCAAAAACCTAAGGAAAGTATTAAGAAATTTTCGTTCGAAATAAATAAAAGAATATTGAAATGTTACGTAATAGTATACTTTCTGTGTGGCCGTGAATGGTGGACAAGGCCTTCAAAGACTGAGAAGAGACTTGAAGCAACAGAAATGTTGTTTTGCAGGAGGATGTTGAGAATCATGTGAACAAATACGAAATTTTTAGAGAAAATTAAAATGAAAAAGATACATACTTAACGTCAGAAAGTGACAGTTGAAATTTCTAGGGCACATTATGAGAAAAGACAGCTTGGAAAAATTGAAACGCATGGGTGGTTTCTATTAAAAGTCAAAAAAATGTACATGGGTATATTATATATTATATTATATATTGGGAGAAACAGTAAACTATATCACCTTTTTAGGCCGGCTACACCCGGTGGTGTAACCACGCTAAGGATCGGAGGTCGTCTTAAGCGCAGGGTTTTAGGACGAGGTTTTATGCACAGCGTTTTAGGACGAGGTTTTAAGCAAAGGGGTTTTAGAACGAGGTTTTGAGCACAGGTTTTTAGGACGAGGTTTTAACCATAGGCTTTTAGGACGAGGTTTTAAGCACAGTGTTTTAAGACGAGGTTTTAAGCAGAAGGTTTTAGGACGAGGTTTTAAGCACAGCGTTTTAAGACGAGGTTTTAAGCAGAAGGTTTTAGGACGAGGTTTTAAGCGCAGTGTTTTAAGACGAGGTTTTAAGCAGAAGGTTTTAGGACGAGGTTTTAAGCGCAGCGTTTTAAGAAGAGGTTTTAAGCAGAAGGTTTTAGGACGAGGTTTTAAGCAGAAGGTTTTAGGACGAGGTTTTAAGCACAGCGTTTTAGGACGAGGTTTTGAGCACAGGGTTAATTCTGCGTTGGTCAATGATGACGTTGTTCCGAGCTGATTGATGATCCTGGCCGCTTCGATTCACATCAACTCTGTCCATGCTGTGTTCATGATCTCAGAGCAGAGGTAGATCGAAGGTCGGAGTATTGCAATGCTGGTTCAAGCCGTGGTGGGTGTTATTGTAAGGAAGGAAAATATCTTCACGGCGTAAAATAAAACGAAACATTAATGGAGTTAAACTTTCAATTATATAACTCTTGGCACAACAAGAATTAATCCTTCCCTCATCAATCTCTATAGTAACACTGGGCCTTGTCTAAATTTCTGGAAGAGCTGTGTTCAGATTTCTTGGAATCTGGAAATCTGTTGGCAGATGACATAGATTTCAGAGGCTCCCGATGTGGGTTCAGGGCCCAAGTCACTGATCCCAAAAAATGCATCTGCTTATATGCACTTCGCCCCAAAACTTGCGTTGGATAAAATGCTTCTAGGGATTTGGTGTTTCTCACAATCCTCACATTAATCCCAATAAAGATTTTCTTTTTCACTATTTCTGATTTCTTAATCAATATTTTTCAAATTTGGAATATTATCCTCCTTCTTTGGTAGTAGTTAAAGGGATTGCTCATCCCTTAACTCCAACCTACATCACTTCACATCTCGCACCACCACAACACACAGGCGTGGATAAATTCTTCCTCTTTCTCCTTCCTTCTCGATATTCTAAATCTGCCCGCCTCTCGGAGCTGGTATAACTCTCTTTGTGAAAATTCTTATAATGGTGTGGGCGAAAGGGCGTAATTTACCCCAATCATCAATCACAACTCCCTGCCTCCCCAAGGCAGAGACAAAAGTATCTCTCCACTCACGAAATCATCTCTGTCCAGCGAAAAGCACAAAACAGACCACCTGTTTGACCCGAGATTATTGATCTTCATAACATCGACCCTCACTGCGTTTTCGTTCGCTGTTTCCATTTCTAAATTCCTTTTCGCCAACGAAATTATAATTCCTGTCTGTCACTCTTCTCGTTAAAGATATATTTTTTTCTTATTTCTTAATAAAGAGATAAAACCATTTTCTCAAATCTGTTTTCGTCCGAATGCCAGTCACTCGATAGATGAGAAAACATAACTCTTGCTGTATCGTTCCCATTCGTAGGGGTGTGACAGTCCAGATGGGCCACTTTTCACTCTTCCACATTACTAGGGAAAATAACGTTCATTCTCTCTCTCTCTCTCTTTCTCTCTCGCTATCTCTCTATCTTCCAGTTTCTATCTCATTTGGGGCTTAGCCTTTTTTCTGTTCGGAATTAATGTTAACCACCTTATAAACCCAGTGTCACAAAACAACAAAGGTGTTAATTCGTGAAATATGAGGAAATCATTTTATTTCAAAATATTAGATTTAAACAGACAGCGGCAAATGGTAGTCAACACGCAATTTTTAATCACGCAGACATATCCGTCATTGCATTTATGTTTGAATAAAATAATGTTAGATATTTCTTTGTTTTTCATCATGGATAATTCAAGAGATATGGGGTTACCAAAAATAAATACGTTTGAATACTCTCACCTACAATGAACCAGTTCGGCTCAGTATTAAAAGATATGTTTTGTTGATTTTTTTCTTCTTGTTTTTATTTTTCCAGTGGTTGGTGAAGAGTACTGAGTCTCACCGACATAGCACTGACAGAAGCACTTTAAGCCGCTCAGCCTGTCAGAGATTTTAACACTTAGTTTCAACGTTAAATCCAAATAATTTTTTGTTAATTTTTTTTCATTTATTATAGTTTACATTTTTTGGTTTCGTTTCGTTTCTCACTCTTTAGTTGTTTTTCTGTTCGTCGGTTCGTTCATTTTACATCCAATCTTGTTTCACTTTTTATACTTTTATTTACTTTTCCTGTAATTTTTTATCGATTTTTCGTTTTTGTCAAGATACTTTATTTTAAGTAACTTCTTTCCTAATTTTTTTTCTTCTTGGTGTCACCTTTATTTCCTCGTGTCTTGTATTCCTGTTTTGTCTTGTACTCTTTTTTTTTTATTTGTCAAGAATTTTCAATGGAATTAAAAAAAAAAAAGAACCTACTCGAAGTTCTTCATTTTTTATGCTTGAATAATTTACTTGTGACTTTTGTCTCTTTTGCACTTGTTTTTGTTTCTTTGTTTTCTTTCTTTAAAGGAATGCGCAAATTAAAACAATCCGTTGCTCTTTCGATATTTCCCTTCTTTCGAATTTATTTTCCTTCCTACTTTAGTTTCTGTCATTCTTTTTCTCAACTTCTAATATTGATTTTGTTTTTATTAAATTTCGACACCAATGCTCATCGGAAAGATTTTTTCTTTTATTGTCTTCCTTTCTCTCTTTCAAAACTTACTCCAAGTTATTTCGCTTTCTTTTCCTTTAACTATTTCGTTTGTTTGGTTGTTTCTTTCTTTCCTTCTTTTTTTCTTTCTTTCTTTTTTCTTTCTTCCTTCCTTCTTTCCTATCTATCTTTCTATGTATATTTATTTATTTCTCCTTCACATTTTCACTCCCCATCATTGTTTCTTCCTTCGTTGCTATATATATATACATATATATATATATATATATATATATATATATATATATATATATATATATATATATTTGTTTAGTTTCTTTCATTTCTTTCTTTATATTTTTCCACATTCTTTTTTATTCCTTCGATTCTTAATATTTATGTATACATATTCGTTCCTTTGTTCTTTTTTGTTTTTATCTATCTATCTATCTATCTATCTATCTATCTATCTATCTATCTATCTATCTATCTATCTTTATTTCCCCTTCACATTTTCATGCCTTTTTTGTTTCTTGCTTCCTTTCTTCGTTGTTATGAATATATATTCGTTTCTTTCTTCACATTTTCTTTCAATCTTTGTCTTCTATTTTGTGTCTCAACCTTTCTTTTTTTATATATATATATATATATATATATATATATATATATATATATATATATATATATATATATATATATATATTCTTTCTTTATTTCATTCTCTCCATTTCTTCCTTCCTTTGTTTCTTTTGTATATATATATATGTTTCTTTCCTTCTTTCTTGTTCGCATTTTCATCTCAATCACTCGCTCGTTTTGATTCATTCTTCCATTCTCTATACAGCGTCTCTTTTTTTTATCTTTATCTTCACTCCATCATTTATTTATTCATTCATCTTGAACAACTGGCTTCCTAAATCGCAAAGGTAATTTTCTTCTCAATTAAAACTTTTCTGCACTTTACATTTCCTCAGTTGTTTACTTTAAACTTTCGACTTGACGCATTTCTAAATGTTTTGTATTCTAACATTCTTTAAGGGGGATTTTACACGCTCGACACAGGCATAGGGATAAACATAATTATTCGTCTAGTGATACAAGCACCTTTTTACAGAAAAAATTACCTGCGATTCACATAAACCAAGACTTGTACTGACTAAATTTATCTTAGTCGAAATCAAGACAACAAATTTAGGGCAGTTAAAGTCGAAATGCTAATTCTGATATAAACATTCTAACTAAATTTCAGCATCGTCTACCTTCGTATTTGCGCACACAAATTACATCGATCCACGACTGTTACTAATAAACCAAATAAATTATGTTTAGTGTGACAATAGGCCTCGAAAGTGAAGGCTACAGTAAAAACGGAGATAATTATGTATTAATCATTTTAGTCTCACATAGGAGCCACGATTGAAACCGTCATAATCAAGCAGGTACATATGTAATTATTGGTTTATTATAGAAACAGACAACGGAAAATATGACAGGGAAATAGTAGTTGCATTCGAATAACAAAAGATGCGTTCCAGAAACTAAGCAACGCAATAAGAAACTGAAATTTGCACTAGGAAAAATAAAAAATTCGTTGTACTCATATGCAATATCCTCGTATATAGCAGCTAATGCTAGATATTTCCTCACAGATAAAGTTGACATTGAATCGACGGCTATATACTTATAGAGAAGGATTCTGTGAAACCGTATACAGAATATATGACAAACAAGAAATTAAAGATGTCGAGAGAGAAATAACATTTCCTAATTTCACACAGGAATGAGACAGTTGAAAAGTCTGGGATATCTTAATAAAGAGACGGCTAGGAGAATTTGATACCCACAGGACAAGCAAAGGGAAACCTCGATCTATCTACCCAACGAGTGTGTGCAAATGGTCGGCGATGTCAAATGGAAAATACCTTCCTTAGTCCAACAAAAGTTAGGAAGCTGTGGAGAGTTATTATCGCTAAGGTCCGGAAGGGTTAATGGAAAACTTGAGCTGCTTTACACATGAAGTCATAAGACAGATGTCATTAATGTGAATCTATCTAATTAAAATTGATTTTCGACACTATTATTCTATTTAAAGGCGTTATGGTACAATGTTTTGTTCAACACAAGGCTACAGAAATTGGTATCGTGTGGGTCTTACTATGTTTAAGTTCACCTGGCCACGGAACAGGATACAGAGACACTTAGCGTCCTGGATATGACGATAAACTACATCCGTATCCTGGGTATGACGATAAACGACATCCACGTCCTGGGTATGACGATAAACGACATCCACGTCCTGGGTATGACGATAAACGACATCCACGTCCTAGGTAAGAGAATAAACTACGTCCAGCAGCAAGGCCTCTGATCAGGAGGTTTTGAGGATCGTGGAACCATTTCTTAATTGCTGGTGTTCCCCGGTCAACCCTGAACCGGGGTGGTAGCACCTGTTAGGGTCCCAGCTATGGGCAAATAGTTAACACCCAAACATGTGTAAAGATATGTTTTAATACCAGAAATACTTTGTAATGAAAAAGTTATTACCGGCAATAATTTTTGAAGGATAAATTATTACCAGCAATACTTTTTAAAAAATACCAGCAATACAAACAATTATACATTCTTTGAAAAAAATATGACCAGCTATAGATTTCTTCAAGGAGGAATATTCCCAGAAATAGACTTTTGAAGAAAAAAAATTACCAGCAATAGAAATTTTGTCGGCATTAAATAACCCATTGAGGTTGATATGCCGTAAAACAAAATAAACCAAATCAATCTAAACCAAAGAATAGATATTCTATTCATACGAATCTATCCTAAAAATCTTGTCGGCATCAAATAACCCATTGAGGTTGATATGCCGTAAAACAAAATAAACCAAACCAATCTAAATCAAAGGATACATATTCTATTAATACGCATCTATCGTAAAAATTTTGTCGGCATTAAATAACCCATTCAGGTTGATATGCCGTTAAACATAAACCAAACCAAACAAAAACCCTTAAGAAGTAATTATCATGAGAAAGTTAATCAGAAAGATGATATACCTACTGGACGATCAATCGAATATATCCTTGTATCGTACGTGTTGTTTGAATTAACAGCGTGATAAATAAATTTCAAGCTGATTTCGTTGAATACTAAATTCAATTATTAGAAAATCAACAGAAAAAACACGAGTATTATTAAAAATGTTTTTTTTTTTAACGCAGAAGAAAACTTATTTAATAAGATTGTTGCGGGATGTAGCTGAGTGAAAATGTATCAGAATGTAATTTATGTAAGGCAAAGAT
>CAHIKZ030004686.1:2340000-2342500 GCA_903632075.3 Acanthosepion pharaonis
GTCGCTTTTTGAGATAATACAGATTTTTATTATCGGCCGGAGGAGAATGAAATATTTTGTTGCGTTCAGAGAACGCCGACAGGTCTAAAAATCCCTTTCTTAGATCGTATCCAATTAGCGATAGGATGTTTGACAAATACCGCGTGTAAAAGAAACCGGGATCGTCATTTCGGTCACATACGAAAAGGGCAGTTTAAGTTTTTTTTTTTTTAAGCAAGGTGTTCCCCCCAGAACAAAGCCACGGATTGTCCACGCCCGATTAAAGACGTCACGAAGGAAGGAGGAAAGATACCGACCGACCATGAGAGCGGTCTCATGATGTGCGAGGAGGAGGAGGATGCCCGACCAGGACCCCATTGGCCGAGATGGTCACATGATGTGCGAGGAGGAGGAAAGATGCCCGACCAGGACCCCATTGGTCGAGAGCGGTCACCTGACATACGAAGGACCAGGGGAAGCGGGTATACGCCCCCGAGGCACAGTAAGGAAGTAGGAGTGAAATTAAGTTACCGAAAATGGAAAATCCCTAATCAGAAATAATACGTATTTAGAATTATCAAGAAAACCCTGGCGCCGACAGACCCACCCCAGTTTTTGACTGCCTCAATAAAAGCAAGACCCCAACCGACAGAAATCAGTTGCAGCGCGGACGGCGATGGAGTTGCAGCGCGGACGGCGGGCCCTGTTCATTCGTCCCCTTTGCGGCAAGAAAGGCCGGTCCGTTTGGCCTAAGTGGAGAAGTTGGAATCAAACCGAAGTGAAGAAATTCGTCCAACCCAAGTCGAAGTGAATAAGCTCGTCCAACCGAAACCGAAGAGAAGAAGTTAATTCGCGCACTGATAGCGGAGATGAGTGAACAATAATTCAGACTCTGAAGAGAGAGTTAGTTGCAGCCACGGACGGCGAGAGAAATCAGCCGTGAACGACAGGTAGAGATCAGCGCCCAGTGTTGAAACCAAACCACACCCCGAAATGCAAATTTCTAGAGAGCAAGCAACTCGGAGCCTTAAAGTTGTATGGTAGAAGCTTGGTGCCACGGTCCACAGAACGGGTCGGGAGGTAGAAATAATCTTGTGTAACGAACAATTAGATATAAAAAGTTGCTACCTTTTTCTTCAATATTTTTTGACCTTGTGAGTTTTATTTATCTTGTGTGTTATCACCCCGTTGGACTCAGCTTGCATACGGCCCAATCCCTGTTTGATCCCGTCTGTCTAAGATCTAATCACAGCGTGGGTAGACAGACCGGAGATCAGTGTAGTTACCCTGGTAACCAGGCGTTGGAAGCGGGTTGGGAACAACGAGGCTGGTATTCATCTAGCCAAAGGGTTAGAACGTCACACTTGGAGCAGCGAGGAGCGAACAGCTGGCGTCGCGAACGGGATCGAACGACACAGTCGACGCTGCGACCAGGGGGGACGACGTCACAAATGGTGCCGTGACCAAAGGATCAACCCTGGACCACGTGACGTCACAAAGCCAGAGTAAGTTACATGCCATGATTCTAGCATCAGCCATGCTAATGGCGGGAAGGAATGTTTCTTGATGGTGGGTGGATGAGAGCAGTTTTGTTTTGGAGGCATTAAAATTTATAATCGATTTCATGTCCCAGTTATCCGCGGACTGGAGATCCTTTTCAACAGCAGCGGCCAGGTTAAGTTTATTGGCTCTGATGGATTTGCTAAAAGATTCGCAGTGATAAAGCAATTATTATACGCTGAAAATTAGTCACTTCCTTTGCACGTGACGATGTATTACACGCGGGCGTCGTCTAGCCCCGTCCCTCACAAGATGAGTGGTTTGAAGTTGCCACCACCCACGATGAACAAAGGCCCTCTTCAACTTTACATTGGATAAAACAAAATATGAATTTTCTCATTTTAATTATTATTATTATTATTATATTTTACATTATAGGTGTCTCTGTGGTATATTGAACACTGCATTTAAAAAATGGAGGATAGGCAATATTTGACTGAATTGAAAGAGGGGGATTAGGAGAAGAGGCTGCAGAGGAGGGGGAGGAAAAGTGAGGAGGACTAGAAGAAGTGAAAGAATAACGAGGAGGAAGTAGTATTAGGAGGAGGAGGAAAATGAGAATAAAAAGCAGAAGATGGAGAGCAAGAGAATGAGGATGATGAGGAAAAAAGGGAGGAGGAGAAATGGAAAGAAGAGGAGAAGAACAGCAATCAGAGGAGGAGGAAAAAGGAAGGACTAGAAGGAATAAAGAATAGGGAGGAGGAAGAAGAAAAAGTAGGAGGAGATGCAGCAGCAGAAGATCGAAAGGAATAGCATGAGGACGAGAAGGAGTAGAAAAAGAAGGAGGAGAAAGGGAAAGAGATGGAGAGTAGGAGGAAAAATGAAGAAGGACTAGAAGAAGAAGTGGAAGAATGATGAGGATGAGGAAGAAGAATTATTTGGAGAAGAAGAAGAAGAGGAAAAAGAAGAAGAAGAGGAAAAAGAAGAAGAAGAAGACGATGGATAGGGAAAGAATGAGGAC
>CAHIKZ030004686.1:2345000-2350000 GCA_903632075.3 Acanthosepion pharaonis
TGTGTGTATGTGTGTTCAATTGGGCAAAAGATGAAATGTGTGGCAAATGATGAAGCAAGATAGTGGTGCTTTGTGGTTGGAGTCGACCTGCTTGACATGAAACGCAACATGTAATATTCAATGCAAAGACGAATGGTCGATTTGAAGATTTGAATGATGAAGAGAACCTTCTGGTGCGACACAGAGAAGCAAGTATCCTTTCCATCTCTTGATTCAATGTAGTTGTTCCACCTCAGGTCAGTGGAAAATGTGATACCAAAGCGCAGAGAGACGCTCTTGTGAAGTTCGGCGTCAGACATAGTGATGGGAAGCTGGCTGGTTTACCTATGGTGGGTATATGAGAGCATTTTCGTTTTGGAGTCATTAAAGTTTACAAGCATTTCCTGTCCCAGTCAACCACAGATTGGAGGTTCTTTCCGAGATCAACTGCCAGGTTACTTATTGGTATTTTTAGGGCTAGATTTTTCTAATAGATTTGACTTTGCCCATATTTTTTTTTTTATTTATTTTTAATATACACTATTTACATTATTCGAACTATTGTCCTCATATTTGTCGCCATGTCTATCACACCGTTTCAGCCATTGTACGCTCCGGCCTTCTTCAGGTGGTTGAAATGTCGAACTGAAGCCTTTATTTCGCTCACTGGGGTAGACTGTTCTAGTTCCACGTGCCATGTCCAATGGATGTCAGTTATCTCCTGTTAATTCCTTTCTGAAATATTCTCCACTGCCTTAATCAGATGTTGAACTCACATCTTTGGGTCCTGTCACTGGATCTGACTAACGCCTTTCTCCACTGTGCTATGTGTCCTTGAGGAGAACTTGAAGAGGGGAATTAACAGTAGATAACTGGCATTCATTAGATCTGGCACGTGGAACTAGAACAGTCTACCTCCACGTTTTACGATAATGATTTTACCAATTTTAAACGGCAGTGGTGCTGGCTGATCTGTCAATAAATACCAAATTGTTTCCTTGTAGGGAAAAAGCTTATATTATCCTTACAATTAGCATTCCAGGTTTTTCGCTGCACTTATCGAGACAGGTTTCATAAAAAATGTCTGGCATAGAATATCCAAAGATAGAAAATCTATTTATCTAAAAAAGGAGAAACAGAATATTGCGATAAAAGAAGGCATACTGATATTGAGTACTTTTAGATAAATGTAAAACAGCTTGATTTAAAAAGATGAAAATTGTAGTCGACGGACATATTTCAAATCCCGGCGTTGGTAATTTATTCTCGTTTTGTACTATTTCTTTTTTTTTTTATACCTCTAGTTGTATGTCAAGTCCATGTTGACACTATCGATTTGTACCATGTAAACAAGTAATATCTGTGACAGGTTTCTCGGAGAAAATATAGCACTAACCAAGTAAACCTTATTTTCAGGAGAAATAATATACAGTCTGGTTCGCAAAGTTCAACAAGGTTACAATATAAATTTGATTTGAAACCGAAAGATGGGATAAACAGGAAAAATGTTCATTAAAGCGTTTCAAATATATGATCGGAATATTCAAGTTCAGTACATTAAAATCTCGCAAACATGAAAATTTGATGCTGGTCCGCACAGATGCTGATGTATTTCCTATTGAGGAAGTAATAACGTATGCAATATAACCGATGAACTATCAAATTATTAAGTAAGGCCGCAGAAGCTATCAACCTAAACATCGTAGTAATAATAATAATAATAATATATATATATATATATATATATATATATATATATATATATATATATATATATATATTATCTGTTTGTGACTGGAAGGGATAATTTGAGGAGGATATAATCCAGGAAGAGCTCAATGTAGATTACAGAGCAATATAATGTTAAGAAGAAGACGGAGACTTTAATTATTCATTTGAATTTATATTTTGTTATTTCATGAACACCGAGATGTTCAGCTTATGACAACGAATACCTGGTCCGCGAATGGAGAAAGCAAAACGGACAGACACTTTGGTTTGGTAGTGGGGAGGGAGGGTGAAATATAAGGGTTGGCTAAAGATATGGCTTTCAGATTAATGGTTAGTAGTAGTCGGTTTTATCAACCAAATATTTACACTAGGCTTATTGGATTTTAATATTCCTTTGTATGTTAATTAGGCCGATACTTTTTTTTATTGTTTTTATGCAGGATAAATCATGTCGATTCAAATTAATTCAATTAAGTGGATCTTAATCTAAATAAAAGTTGGTGTTACTATGGTAAATGTTAAGCATTTGTGTTTTGGCCGAAGTCTTATAGACAGTGAAGACATTTATAAGAGGAGTGGAAGGATTGGGGAAGAGGAGGGTAAGAAGTTAAAGGCGTGGTAGTGGTAGCTTTAGTAGTGATATATATATATATATATGTTAAGAAATGGACGAGGTCCGACAATTTATTTATTAAAGACATTTTTATTTATGTTTAACGTTGTTATTTTATAGATACAAGTATTTAAGATAAACAGTATTAAATAACATTTACCGGCCTGAATGTCCGAGAAATTTTCATAGAAAATATTCTTTCATAGACAGGATTCGAACCTGCATCCTATACGGAACTGTCATATACGCTGACATGCCTTAACCACTCGGCCACCATGAACCTTATGGTAGACAAGGTCGAATTTACTGTTATAAACTACAATCTTCCATGAATCTCGTACATTCATAACTGCTCTGGCGTATCGAATGTAAACAAATGACGTCATATGTTAAGAAATGGACGAGGTCCGACAATTTATTTATTAAAGACATTCAGGCCGGTAAATGTTATTTAATACTGTTTATCATAAACAGAGCATTTGGTCTTTATCTATAAAATAACAACGTTAAACATAAATAAAATGTCTTTATATATATATATATATATATATATATATATATATATATATATATATTAACTAAAACTTTTTTTTATATCACGTCGCCAAGAGGTTTTGAGATGGAATAATTGCAAAAAATATTTTTCTAGAAATTCCAAAGAGCGTAGATGTTAAAACGAAAATCGCTAAATATAAAGGTGGTAAAATCGCCGATGAGGATTAATCACGAGGATCTCTAAAAAAAAGACCTGTATATGAATGTGGTGGTTCAAGAAATTTTACTCCTTTTTGTTTGTGCCATATATATATATATATATATATATATATATATATATGTGTGTGTGTGTGTGTGTATTTGGGCGGGGTGGCGATGGCGGTGTGTGTGTGTGTGTGCGATATGGATGTGTGTGTATGTTTTCAATTGGGCAAAAGATGAAATGTGAGGCAAATGATGAAGCAAGATAGTGTTGCATTGTTGTTGGAGTCGACCTGCTTGACATGAATCGCAACATTTATTATCATGGTTTTTTTTTAATGATCACGAAAGACGATCACTGCCGCCAATGGAGACGACATTACTGACACCACTGCAGACACACACATATATATATTTATTTGTAAAAAGCATACACTGACACGCATATATATATATATATATATATATATATATATACATATATATGCATGTGATCATTTTATTTTTTATGTATGAAGAGAAGAATCTGAAATGTGTGGATATATATATATATATATGTGTGTGTGTGTGTGTGTGTTTATATATATATATATATATATATATATATATATATATATATATATATATATATATATATATATATATATATATATATATATATATACGAGGTTCATTCAATAAATAAGGTGAATTTTTTCGGTATAAGGACTTCTAATACAAATAGAAGCTTACTTTTTTTTGTGGCCGACTAAGAAGCATGCTCCAGGATTGAACAGCGGTCAGTTATCAAGTTTTTGGCTTCTGAAGGGTGCAAACCAGTTGAAATTCATAGGAGAATGTCAAGGCCTGACACAGCAGCCCAAACGGTGCAGACCATCAACGAGCTGGGCTGGGAACTGCTCCCTCATCCCCCTTACAGGCCAGACCTTGCCCCTTCAGACTTTCATCTGTTTGGTCCCTTGAAAGCGTTCACGAGAGGCACGAAGTTTAAAAGTGACGATGATGTCAAAAGTGTTGTGTGCGACTGGCTAAGAATACGGAAGTGTGTGACAGTGCTGGGAGACGACGTTGAAATAAAAAAAAAAATAAGCTTTTATCTGTATTAGAAGTCCTTATACCGAAAAATTCACCTTATTTATTGAATGACCCTCGTTTTATATATATATATATATATATATATATATATATATATATATATATATATATATATATATGCAGTTTTGGTCTAGGTGACAATTCAAATGGATCTACAGATTTTTATGATGATCTGAAACTTGAAACTGGAAACCACCATATGCTTTTACTTTCTATGTCCACTCTCTCTCTTTATCTCTCTTTCTCTCTCTCTCTCTCTCTCTCTCTCTCTCTTCTATATATATATATATATATATTTGTGTTCACGTGATAAAAGGGAATTTTAAAAATTGCCTTTTCTTTTTATTTCCCCTCCTAATAATAATTGGCAACTCTCCTTTTGGTAAGTATACCCGTCTAATATACCAACTCAGACACTGTTATATTTGTTGACCAGCATCATAGCCTCATTCACGATTATAGGGCCACTCTGCAGATCGGATCGTAGTTACAGTCTCTATGAATGAATGCCTCATGTGGCCTGACATAGAGTTCTAATTAGTACATTCAAGTTTTAATTTCACGATCATTCCGGGCTAGCACAACCATCGACAATTTCCGGACATTTTCGAGGACCTAAATTCACCCAGACAGTATGATTTGCCGTCATTTTCTAAAAGGGCCTTACGCTAAGTCCACATCCGCAGAGCCCGATAAAATCTACAAATCACATCCCGGAAAATATATCATGGCGATGTGTGAGCGTGTGCGCGTGCGCGCGGGCATGAAATAGGTAGTTTTACATTATGCTTTATCCATGGGTTAAAGTGCTCAATATTAGTGACAGATCATATGTAAATATAAATGAGGACATTTTGTTTCGGATCATTCTACTGCCACCCATATA